>OOFC01007389.1:2693-62098 GCA_900323345.1 Pseudochromis fuscus
AACAGACAGTAATCAATAATTTAGTGGTCAGTAAGGAGACTCTTGATTGATACTGGTCAACTATGTTTTCACTGTTTCCTCAGTGTATTACTGCTGTAAGGTCGACGCAGGGAAGACGGAGATAGACTACTAAACTATGACAATAGATATTCAGCTTTTATAACAGATTTTAATAATTATATTAAGTTTTAATAATTATATTAAGTTTTAATACTTAGTAAGCAAAACATGAAAGAAGGTTAAAGTTAAAGCTATATGATTATTTATGAAATGTTGTAAAAGTTAGCGCATGAACTTTAAAAAAATCTGAATCAAGTTATGTATTTATATGTCAACTGGAAAATTAAGGTCAAAGTCTAAAAACAAGTGATATTTTCAAAATGATTTCTATATTTGCCCATTTAATTGGCAGCAGTCTTCAGTTTTAATATTAAATTAAATGAGTTTTCTTATAAGTAATTTGGAGAATAATCAATTTACAAGCAGTTACATGTTAAAGCTGCTCGAGGGAAGAGTTTTTGGGAGCTGTGAATAACCCAGTCTGTCAGTTTGGTTCCTTTCTATCTTTAACAGAAGTGTGAGACTACAGGTAAAGATCATTATTGTTGAATTATTAATACAAATTTGGCCATCTCTGAAGTGATCATTTAAAACCCGACTGGGTCAAAATCACAGTCGTCAGACACAAAGTGGAAACCTTTTGATAGTCTTACCATAAAACCTCCACTGTCATTAATAATCAGCTCAACTGTATATTTATTTATCTACAGGAACATCTATTAGTTCACTTTTAATAAACAAATATGGCTCTTACTGATAAAACTATGTTGAAATAAATCATATCTTAATAACTAGAGTACAGCTAAATGATCACAGCAACTAGAGATTCATAAAAACTTTTCCCAAAGTCAGAATTTAAGTCAAAATTCAAAGATTTTATTTTGCACAGTGTCCATAGAAAAATGTGCACTTAGTCCTGAGCCTCTGCTGTTGAATCTAATGTGTTCATGGAACAATCATTTAGAGGAAAAATAAAAAAAATATAAATATAAATTGTAACAATGAATATCATAAAATGTAGTTTATATATTTATAGATGACACCATATAAAATGTGAAGAGCTTGTCTAGTTAATTAGAGGTACAACATTTTGATCATAGAATATAATCCAGAGGAGCCATGAAAACAACATCAGCAACATTTTGTTCACGCTTAGTGTTTTTTTAAATGATGACAAAAGCTATAATTGTATTTTATTTTCTAGTAAGAGGTCTTTTTGTGGAGCACAAAGTGTTCAAACAGTTGAGTTGTGCCACATTTGTTCTGCCGCTGTGTGCTGGTCACTTTTATTATGAATAAAATTTACGGTTTAATGAACTGGATGTGACGTAGATGCAGAATTTACAGCGTAGGCTCTGCACATCTGGCCCGTAAAAAACATTTCACGCAGAGTACACTGTGGGCCTGCAGCAGGTCTGTTTTCTTAAAACCACAGTCACACATTGGCAAAATCAAATAAAGTTCTCAGTTTAGATTATTCTGTAAAATAAACTTCCATCTCTGCTGCTGACGACTGTCTGGTGTCCTACAAATGTATGTCTGCGTACACTGTGAATGGTGATTAGCTCGTCTGTAAAGGTCTGGTCACTCAATGTTCTTTAGCCCTAAAAAAGTGAGGTTGTTGCTGCCAAGGACAACACATGAAGGCTCCTGCATGAGCTAAACAAACTGTTTCCTCCGGCTCGTCCTTCCAACTGTGCCAGCACACGCAGCCCTCCTGCAGGGGACGTACAGGGCACAGGCTCATACCTTGGCCGTGTCGTCTCGTCTCCATGGCGTATCTCTGGTCCTAACCTCATGGGAGAGTTCACTTGTATTTTCAGGCTTGCTTCGCTGCTCAACCAAAGTGGCACAAAGGCCCATTCATGCCTGAGAGTGGTTCCATTCATGGACACTGAGTAATTGCCGGTAGAATTCATAATTGTTCAGCCGTCTTCCATCTCCGAGGCTCACGGGTGGAAGTGACGCCACAGACGGTTGTTTTAAGGATGACATTAATATTCAAACAGACGCATGAGTCACTGTTTTGTTTGGGCTTTTTTCTTTGCATGCTCGGCATTGTTTGCTTCCCACTTCAGCTGCAGACCTATCAGTGACATGAAACAAAGCAGGACTTTGAAGAGTAAGATCGCAGTGTGATAGTCAAATGGAGACCTCCAGGCAAACGAGCGTGTGTGTGTGTAGTGTAGTGCTTACATTTGATGTGAAACAGGCCTTTTTACTGTATTTGATGTGGAGTAAGTGTTTTGAAGTTTGCACAATATTGGGGATAATTTATAGTCAAAATTAAAGTTATTAAAATTGCTTGCCCAGTAATGTATGATTTGTACTTTTCTGATCACAAAGGTAAACGTCCTGCAGGATGTTGATGATAGACTGTATATAAAGATGGATAAAGCAAGTGGGGCTCAAAAATGAGGCCAATGCAGAAATGCAAATAAGTGCAATACTCCTCACAGCCACTAGATGCTGGCTCCAAAAAATCTCTGCCTGGAATTAACTCAATACATTTTTCCCACAAGTAACTCTGATGTCAGTAGCTAAAGTTAACCCTTCTTCTCAGTGATCTGGTCCATGAAAATATAACTCATCATTAAGTACATATTAGTTATTGGTATAGCTTCAAAAAGAGGAATATTTGTGGGTGTGTTTAGTTCGACCGCTCATACACATTGAACAGTCTCCTCAGGTTCAAGGGTCAGACCCACCTCCTCACTCCTCCCTTCACATTCAAATATCGTCATATCTGGCTCCAAACAACCAACATGGCAACGCTCAAAAGCCAATCTCTTGGCAAGGCACCTCAGCTTCGTCCATTCAATATACAGTATATGGTGTTGACATGTCCCTGTTGAAAAGTGGAGGGAAACTTTTCACACAGTTGTGGCTTTAACCTCAGCTCAACCTCTGACCTTTCATGCTGTGAGGAAAGCTGATGTTGTCACTTTCCACATAAAAATCAGAAAGACCTTCACCTGACCCAGGACACAAGTGTTCATCTCCCTGCAGTGATATCAGCTGGTGTCGGCCTCATTTTAGGAGAACTGAAGCAGTCATTGCAACATAGATGCTTCGATCTGTGTCTTTTACTGTATTTACTGTTTACTCATTTTACTGTGATTGTACAAAATGTTCATATATTTCACTTAGTAATTAACCTCTTTTCTTCCACAAGCTGCTTGTCTGTAGAGCACTTTAATACCTGCATCAGTAGCAGTAAGATCTTTTTTCATCAGTTGCAGTGTGATGTTTTTAAAAATACTTTTTTCTCAACTGATAGATTAATAAGCCAAACTCGACTGAATGTCCCTTTAAGTGTGTGTAAGCACGGTGCGACGGCGCCATCTCAGTGGTGGAGTTTTGCCATTCAGCATCACAGGAATGCTACACAATTAGCCCCTGTTGTGAGGGCGGATACTGCAGTGTTTCATGGTCACAGAGTGGAAGGAGGGTGAGGAGGGCGGCCACACTCCCACATCTGACCCAGAGGTTGCGCAATAGTCCGTTCATCAGACAAATGGCTTTAGGCTGGAAACCACAAAGAGATACGTGCGGCAGCTGCTGGAGCAGACTGAAGTAATTTACTGTGCTTTTGTTGTGACTGTTGTTTCTTAAAGGCTCAGCTTAAAACAACACAGTGCGTCACACGTGTTTTATTGTTTAATGTATTTGGTAAAAATAGAGACAAATTTAAAATGCTCCTTTTAAATGCTCCACGTTTCCTTTGTTTGGATATTTTTTCTTGCTTTTCACAATGAGAAGCAGTAATGGTTTAGAATAAAGGTGTGTACATAGACTGTAGATAGAAATGGACAAAGCAACGAGGTCAATGCAGAAGTGAAAAAAGTGCAATGCTCTTGATGGCCACTAGAGGCTGACTACACAAAACACTGGCTCCAATTGACTTCTATTAAAATCTGTTCATTTTCAATCATGAAATACTCAGACAATACTTTCAGTCATTCAGATGTTAATAGCTAAAGTCAGCTCCTCTTCTCAGTGATGTGGTGGGAGGAGTTAGGGGCGGGTTTAGTCTGAGTGACAGGTGGTCCATCTCAACATCATTTCATCATTAAGGAGACATTAGACTTCAAAAAGAGGAAGACTTAGGGGCGAGGTTAGTTTGATTGACAAGCCTAGTATCCAATCTCATACACATTTGTTCACGGGTTCAAGGGTCAGACCCACCTCCTCCCCCCTCCCACAACCAAATATGGTCACTTCTGGCTCCAAACGACCATCACTCTCATCTCCTGGCTTCAAAATGTGAGTCCACAAACCAATCTGTGATGTAATAGTAAATTTTACACATTATCCCGTTCAATACACTGAGCTTTGTGCACAGTTTTCACAAAGTGGGACCAAATATATTTACATGTACATGGATTTGTTTTCATCTGTAGGAAATATATAGATTTGTGAGTGTGACGGTTTTTCTTGTTAACTGACTTTGGACCAGCCCTGCTGGGATGGGTACATGCAGCTGGATGAGGTTGTCCTCCAGATGTGCTCTGTTTATGGGCATTTCTCACTGACGAAGGTGTGACCTGAGCAAATAAAAGGAGTGATGTAATGACAAAAGCCAAATGTTGAATGTGAAAAGCTTTATTCAAACACACACACACACACACACACACACACACACACACACACACCCACTCTGACAAGATGTGAGTGTACGAGATGTGAGTGTGAATCCCCTAAACACTCAGTTTTCTGTATGTCTCCAGAACGATGCTGTGATGGATGAGATGGAGCTGACTTGTATTGGAGCTTGCGACCGACATCAAACAAACCTTCATGATTTATAGAAACAGGATTTCTTCCACGACATGGCCGGGAGTTACAATAACTACTGGGGACAGCATGACCTGAACAGGTGAGCAAACACCACTCTTTAGAGCAAAAAATACAAAACTAGACATTATCTATTGTACATAAAGAGACAACACAAAGACTGTTTTAATCTCATGAATATTTGACATCACACAAATGGATTTTTATCGCTACACTGTGTTTTAGTAAACAAACCCTGATTAACAAAAATCAACATGTGTTGAACGTCACGTCCAAAAATAAATCTTTATGTTGCTATAAAATACGAACACCTGCAGGTTTTTAAAGGGTGTCTGACGTTTTCTCTAAATTATTCCCGGAGGTAATCCTCAGATTGTTTCCACCTGGAAGTGAACAGAATCCATTATGTTTTTTAATTAAGCCCGAAAACAAAAACATTAATCGAGGCAGGAACTTCACTATATATGCAATAATAGCAAAAGTAATGTTTAGTATAGCAAAATAAGATAAATTAAAATGGTAATGTTGGGTAAATAAAGCACAAAAATATAAAGAATGTGGCTCAGAAAAGACATCAACTAACCTGCAGTGCTGTTACATAATGTAAACACAAAGGAGAACAGGACATATATTCTGTTAAAGCATCTGTCATGCTTGTTGTTTCACATATAATGACTGACTTCTGACAGGTTACGTGCAGGAATGATTTACACACATGCACAACTCTGTATGGATTTCTCAACCTGGCTGTTGCTTTCCAGAGTGTGCTTTGGCCTGAGTGCTGACATGGAGCACAACCTGAAGGAGCTTCAGCAGCAGCCGACGGACAAAGACTTTAACTGTGAGTCTTTAGATTACAATGAAGTACTTATATACACTTATTTTACCACAACTAATACTATTTCCAGTGAGTTAATTTGGATGGGGAGGGCAGTATAACAGTTTAAATACTTTGGGAATGTGACAAAATGTGAGTTAATATTTCTAAGGAGCACTGTTGCAGCCGTCTATTTTATTTAACTCCTGTGAAAAAGTGTTTGATTACTTGTGTAAATTATTGCAATGTTGAAGAAATAGAAAACCAATGGTCAGAATACATTTTGGAAAATAGATCATGACCTAAACTAACGATTCATGGGAATGTTTGAAAATAAAAAGCTGATGGATGATTTCATGGAGGCTTTAAATATTGCTGTGACATCACATGGGCTCGGCGTGTGGAAGCTGCACATGGCGAGTTAAACTGCAGGAACGCTGGGATTGTTGTTACATTACTCTCTGGTGCCATGGTAACGGAATCTGTATTCTCTGCCTGCATCTTTTACCCCTCGTTTCTGAACTGGACATTCAGCCTTGAGCCCATGTGATGTCATCGTGATGGCAGCTCAGTTGCGGTATTAGGGCTGTCCTACAAAAACACTCAAAACTTTTTCATAAATAATCAAATATGCCTGATTTTTTTTCTTATGGGTTCTCAATATTACAGGCTCTCATGAACTTTATTTTCTGTTTCTTTAATTTACTGGTTTTCCTTGTTATAATTTTGAAACGAGATTCAGATTAATTTTCTTTATCCCAAAAGGAGAGTTCAGTTTCAGTCTGCCAGCCATAAAAAACTGTATCATTTATATACTTTGATTATCATATTCCTATGATTGTTTTGATTCGACAAATGAGAGTTTAAACCCCATCTGACTAATAAAGCAGCGTGCAGGCCGGGTGAAGGGGAGAGATCGGGGTGAAAGAGGAGGGGAAGCTATCACTCCCTGGTCACCAGATGTTCCTTCAGTCTGGGGCACGTCGGATGTTTCCACAGAGAAGGTTATGGGAAGCTCAGTTCAGATTGTGGCCTGCCCTGCAGATAATGACGATTCCTGTGTTAATCAGGGTGTTGTGGCTGATGTTTGACGAAGAAGGTGATAGGTTAAGCGGTTGTTTTCCACATGTTTTTGCTCTTGTTTCCTGTGCAGTATCTTCAGTTAGGAAGGAGTAAGCCTCCTCACTCTGGTATTTTTTCCTCCTACATCATCACTGCACTGTAGTTTTTTTTTTTGTTTTTTTTTTATCATTGCAAGTTGTTTTCCATGTTTCTTCCTCTGAGAGTTGTTCCGGCACTGAAGGAAACAACAGTGATAGCAAAACCTTATTTAATGAAGGTTTTTTTTTCTCAGGATTGTTGTTTTAATACATGATATTTTTCCCTTTTTCAGCGAACATCTCTCTCTCCCAGTCTGCTTTCTACTCGGATGCTTACCGCCTGACATCTGATAGCATCCTGCTGCCTTTTGAGGGAGACCAGGTGGTCCCTTCTTCCCAGAGACGATCAGTATTTGGGGGTCATCAAAAAGAGGCCAAACCTCTGCCGCCTCCACCTGACCCTGAGGAGCTCATGTCAGATGAAGCGGCTGATAGTGAGGTTGAGTTCTTCACCAGTGACCGACAGCGCCTTTTGCCCAAAAGCTGCCCGAAGGCCGTGTGCAGGGGCAGTAACAGAGACTGCGGCCGAGTAAACAACGCCTACCAGGAGAGCTCGCTGCGATCCGGTGTCGCCGGGATCGGCTCCATAGCTTTCTCTTGGCCGAGCAGAGAGAACAGGCCGACAGGTAGAGGAGGGAAGTTTGAAGCCAACAACTGGTCTCTCAACCAGCATGTGGTGTCAGCAGTTGGAGATACTTTTGGAAACAAACAACCAGAACAGAACCAGTCATCCAGAAACAGGTTTTCCAGCTCAGGCGCTGCTTTTCAACCGCACAGCAGCACCACAACCTGCCCCGCTGACAAGCCACAAATCCCTCCTCGCATCCCCATCCCGCCAAAACCTCCTGCTCTCTCGAGGACTCCGAACACCAACGAAGACGACAAGCCTCCAAAAATTCCTCCACGGGTTCCTTTAGTCCCGCCCTGTCCGCCGCGCACCCCGAGCCCCAAAAGTCTTCCCATTTATATCAACGGAGTGATGCCCGCCACACAGAGTTTTGCTGCTAACCCAAAATATGTGAGCAAGGCCTTACAGAGACAGCAGAGTGAGCGGGCGCCGCCGGCCGCTCAGTTCTCTCCCTGCATCGTTCCCATTTTGAAGGATGGCAGACAGGCCAGCGCCACGCACTACATACTCCTGCCGCCGGACCGACCAGAGAGACGGGAGAGACTGCTGAGCGAACCGGCCAGGACGGGCGGCGCCTGGCAGAAAAGATAGACCACCACCCCCTCCTTGCTGTGACTGAAACTTGAGGAGTACAGAATTGTGACTGACATCATTAATGACCAAGTGATACACTATTGTACAGACTGTGTGGAAACAGATACTCACACGTCTAATGTCAAGTTGTTATTTCCAATGACTGATGTATTTTCTGTGGAGTCACTGAGCTGCACTGTGAGGTTTTTCTCTCAACATTTTACCCGTCAGTATTTTAGAGATGTCTCCTCTAGTTCAATACTTCCTAATTACACAGTATTTACCTCCTGTGACCATGTTTGATTCTGGTTCACAGAGATACTGCAGTTTTCTCACAGGGAAGATGTGTCATCGCTCATTAATTTGCCAGTCTGGCAGCCGCATACTAAAACCAGCCTGAGCTAATACTTTATTTCTTACAAGAGAGCACATAATTACAGTGATACAAGCTGGGCTTGTACCAAACTATTCATTCCATGTGTCTTTTTTTTATGTCAGTGCTGCTTGAAAAATGTAATGTGTTGATAGATTTAATGTTTTTTACCAAATCATTGTCACATTTGGATTTATGCTCAATTTGACATTGAATAAAACAGCCAATAATACCACAACACAACAGAAATGTATTTGAACTACACTGATATCAATCAAACATTTCACCTGATGAAGATCATAAATTCTCATTTCTCATTAGGCCAAATTCATTTGCATATTTCAACATTTTAGTTACATCCATAGAGTGTATATGGAAATGGACAAAGCAAGATCAAATATTAGGCCATCGTGGGACTGCAAAACAGTGCAATACTCCCAACGACCACTAGAGACTGGCTTAATAAAAACTCTGTCTCCAATTAACTCCAAAATCATGATATATTCAGTTAACAATTTTTTGAACAAATCATTCTGATACCATTAGCTAAAGTCATCATGAAGTAGATATTAGGCTTCAGAAAGAGGAGGATTTAGGGGTGTGGTCAGCCCAACATGAGCCTCAACGAGTGTCCTCCGGTTCAAAGGTCAGACCCGCCTTCTCACTCCTCCCTTCATATCTAAATATGATCACTTCTGGCTCCAAAAAAACAACATGGCAACGTTCAAATGTCAAACTCCTGGCTTCAAATTTCCACAAACCAACAGTTGCCGCCATGTTACCGTCGCCAATATACACAGTCTGTGGTTACATCATACACATCAAAATACATTCCCCCTGCAACATAGACATCTTGATTTTAAACCGTGATTCTTTTATTTTATGTTCATGTGTTGTATTTACATCCTGTGATCTGAATACAGACAGTCACTCTTGAATTGACTAACAGGTTTTTGATAAACATAAGTACAAGTCAAAAGGATTAAGTGGTAAATGAGGCGTTTTCTTTTTCTCATAATCATTTGGCAAACTTTTAATCTTTGTTAAAATTCTGTTAATTACATGTGTGAATTATTTGCCTCTGATGTGTGTACAGTCAAAAAAAAAAAAAAAAAAAAAAAAAGAGTACAGATTGGACCTTAAATTGTTTTAACGTCATGTTACGTTTACACTGTTGAGGTGCAGGCCCACTTTCAAAACCATTGTTACGCTAACTTGTTGGAAGTTCTCATGAAGGTTGTGTGTGACATTTGTCCCAAGCAAAGGCTGTTTGTAAGTTCATCATGTTGTGTCAAAAGAAAATCATGGTAAAATTGTTTTTAATCTATTTATATCAATAAATAACTTATTCATTCTATGATTGGCTCATCGTCCTTTTCAACACCCAACCTGTTTTTACAGAGACTACATATAAAAGATGGATGTAGCTACTTAGATGTGAAGAGCAAGAGCAAAAAAGTGCAATACCACTGATGGCCACTAGAGGTAAATCAAATAGACTTCAAACATCTACATTTTCAATCCTCAAATTCTCAGTTGATACATTTTTTTGACAAGTCATTTTGATGTCATGGGTTAAAGTCAGCTCCTCTTCTCTGGTCCATCTGAAAATCATTTCATCATTAAAGAGATATTAGTCTTCAAAAACAAAACGGTCTAAGGGTGTGCTCAGTTTGACAGCTCTGGTCTCATGACTTTCAGGTGTTGGGAGGTTCATTCATCGGTGAACACCAGTCTCATACGAGTTGAGCAGTGTGCGTAGTTTCAAGGGTCAGACTTGCTTCCTCTTTCCTCCCTTCATATCCAAATATGGTCACTTCTAGCTCCAAAAAACCAACATGGCGACGTTCAAATGTCAAACTCCTGGCTTCAAAATGTCACAAACCAACGGGTGACAATATGGTGACTATGTCCAGTTATAGTTTGTGGGTATGGGTATTACAAGTAGATACATTACAAGGCTCTGAAGTAAAACTAATTATAAACAAGAATATGAGTTCTCTTTGACGACCCTTGTTTCAGGAAAGAAAAAAAGGTAACACTGTGGAGTTGGGAGAAAATCTTTAATGGACCATGAACAGTAGCTGAGTTTGGATGAAAAGTGCTCACAAGCAGGAGCTGCAGGACGACTGATGCACTAACATGACGCTACTGTTTTCCTCGGTCAAGCATGTGATGGAGTGTGACAGTGGCTTTGGTGGTAAGGTCTTCAGGAAGGACCAAATAACCATTTCTTGTCCATGCTACATTGTCTCCTTACACTCGATAAACATTTTCCATCAGACAAATGGCATTTGAGCTCCAGGTGATTCAGCAGGATAAAAATAGAAACCATTCATCTATAGCATTGTACCAAATCATGCTGACTTACTGTATTTCTTCTGAGTGTATTCTTTGACCAGCACATTTATTGTCACTTTCCATTAGAGCAGTCTGATGATGTAGAAATGTCTCAAAAAAACAGAAAAGAAACAAAACAAACCCAACAAGAAAACAAAACAAAAACCCATTGTTAAGTACCCAACTTTCACATCTGTAGGAATTTCCAAACTCCACAATTTATTAAATCTAAGTCCATTCCAATAGATCTGTAATTAGTTATGAGTTAAACATTTAATCAAAATGACGTGGCACAAAAGAGCAATTATTCTATCATCAAATAATTTCATTTTTTTGCAAAAAATAAGTTAAAAAAGACACACATAAAACCTTCACTAACCCCTCCCCGCTGCCCCCTGCAGTTCCTTGTGGGCCTTATTGAACTTTGACCTGTGTTCTTCTACAGGCGTGGCCTCAGCCGTCTCATCTCCTCGCGCCGAGAGCCGTCGTGCAGCCGCGCGGCTGTCACATGTGAGATTTTTGACGGTCACTTTACCGCCAGGCCCGGTTGAGCAGTTTGACCTCTGCCAGGCGTTTGCTGATCATGGTGGCGAAGAACAGGGCAAAGAGTACGCTACTAATCAGCATGTAGTCGTAGTCATCTTTCAGTACGTCGAACTGCTTCGAGGGATACACGCGCGTCTGGTAGATGTCCAGACCATACGCCACTACCTACAAACACAAAAACAAAACATACATTTTTGTTTAAATAAAAATGTATCGACTGCATCAACATGCAAAATGATGTATTCTTCAGTGTTTCCTTTCTCAAAAATATCTCCATGTTTATCCTACAACCTTTAATGGCAAATAGCAATGGTTATGAAATCTTGCATCTAGGTATCAAGAAAATATAGTTTGATGATAATGAAAAGAAAAGTAAAGTCAGTCATAACATCTGCTACGACCAGACATGGCTCCCTTTATATTTACCACTGTACAGTACATTTGTCGTCAGTGTGGTCAGAAACTACACACGCAATATTTATAAAGTACCAAGAAAGTAAGCAAGCTAGCAAATAAGTAGGGAAGTTAACTCTTATATTTGTATATTTAACATTTTATTGGCCCAAATAAGATCTGAATAAAAATCAAAATAGTCAATGAACACATAAGAAAAACAGAGCATCCTCAAGCAGCTTAATTTTGTGCATGAAGAAGAACATTGTGTTTTCAGGAGGAGTTGTGTCCTCTTAAGAGGAGCCCAGCTTTCCCTCCAGTATCGCACCCTGCTTATCAGTACTGTGACAGCTGACTCACCAGGCAGGTGGACTCCAGTCCAGAGGGGGCGGTGTAAATCCCTCGCACTCTTGATACAGTCTGATTGTAGTTGATGAACCACTCTGTACGGATCAGCAGCTCTGGTGCGTATGGTATCAGGTTCTCTTCGCTGGAAATCAAGTTAACAGGACAGATAGTTCAATGATGGAGTAAAAAAACATAAATCTCTTGATGTTTATACCAAATGTGACTGGAAGACTCACCGGCTTTGCTCAGACACTATTTCTGGCCTGCGAGGGTCGAGGAACATCTTTGGTAAAGACAGAATCCCACCAGACGGCAAACCAACTGTGACAAATCCAAAGAAACGTACTGAGTGATGTTGAAAACACCTTTTTGTCTGACTTAAAGCAGGTTTTTCTCATTTATCTAAACAGGTAGAAGAATGGGAGTGGACAGCAGAACACTCCACTCAGGGTTCACACTCTTTTCAAGAAATTATTTTCTAGGACATTTTCTGTCACATAAAGCCTGTGTGAGACACTCTCTACACACTCAACTTCATGTGTAACATAGTATATCTGAGAAATACCAGGGTATGGCAGAAAAATGCTTTACAAAATACAGAATTTTGTATTAGGGTTTGTCATACAAAAATGTTATGGTGTGTCATAACGTGAATGTCATGAATAGAAATTCATAAACATGTTGTAAGATAGCATACAAAATTGTGACACAGTATATTTTATTTTAATTATTTTCCAGGACACCTTTGTGGTATTCTGGACATTTTACTTGTTTCACTAAATTTCCAGAAGTTTTCCAGGACTGGAAAATAGGTCCAAGAAAAATCCCAAATTTTTCAGGTTTTCCAGGACATGCTGGAATCTTGTCCACTGAAACTTACTGAGCAGATGGCGGCTGGTGATGCCCTTCTCAGTAAGGGTGGCCTCCAGGGTAGAAATGGAGGAGGGGAAAATGTAAGACTGCTGAAGCACCTGAGGTGCATGTGGTCGATCCAGCGAGCTGAACACAGTGCTGTTGTAGAGCTCCATTCCTTCGTACAGCTCAATCACAGAGAACTCGTTCCTGCGAGACTTGGTGCTCCAGTATTCGTACTGCAGAGTCGGACAGAGGCAGGGGACACGATCATGTGTTCAGTGTTACAACGCACCACTATTCACAATGTAACGCAGCGAAAAGCAACAAAACAACAGACGGTTGCTGCAGAGTCATGCTCACCACCACCCAGTTTTCAGAGTGCACAACATGCACCGGTCCTCTGGCCTTTCTCTGAACGGCCTCGTGGATGATGCGACCGGTCACGCCATCAATCAGGAGGATTCCCACAAAGCTGCGCTCCTGATGCGAGTCTGTGCTCTCAGTCACTACAGCCAGCAGATTGGGGTTCAGGTACTGTAAAACACATTTGATAAGAGTACAAGTCAGCATTTTAATTAGGGCTGAAAATAAGTATTTTTAAATGGACAAAAATTTGGACTGCTATTTATGTATTTATTTTTAAAAGATACTTCATTGATCAAAGTTGGGAAATGATTTTTTTTCCTACAATAAGAGCTGCTGCAACAGGCTGCCATTAGAGCACCAGGAGGCCTTGTCATGTGGACAGGAGGCAGGGATTTAAACCCCAAACTTATGATTTATATACTCTACCAACATAATTTGACAAATATTGGAAATGCAATATATATTAATTTGGGTCAAGTGTGAGCCAATGTGAAACAAAAAATGACAAATTCATGATGGCAAATATTTGCATCATGGTCTGAAATCTCTTTTGACTCTTGAGTCACTCTCGAGAGTCTCGAGCTATTATTAGAGTCTAGACCAATAATGCTGCAGACGTAGAATGAGTCATTTATAAATCACAAAAATTACAAGTAAGGACTGATTCTCTGAGTCCGTGTAGAAAAAAAAACCATGGTTGACTCTCATTCAGACAGAGTGGTCGAGAGGAAATATGATTCACTGGAAAAACTGTGCCCTGAGGTACAGTATTTCTTGGAAAGATGAGGTTTCAGTTTACATCAAAAGACAAGGAGTGACTCGCACTTTGTGATTGAAGTTGGAAAAATGATCCATAACAGTTCCAAATCAAGTCCAAACAAAGGCAATGACATGATTTAAACTTTCTCAACACTGCTTCCAACCCACAGTAAAGTTTTTTAGGGGATGTTACTGTACCTTATAAAGGACACTTCGGTCTCCCATCACCCTGCCCTGGGAGTGCACATGCTCATTGGGCCTTTTCCCTTTGACGGTGACAATCCTCTGTATCTCGGCTGGAATCACGACCTCCCAGATATGCTCGGTTGACAAGTCCTGAGGTCACAAAACCATCCACGTTAATTCCTTGTAATTACTTAAGTGCACTTTAAGCATCCTTTTGTGGTAGCTTCCTGCGAGAATAACGCTGTAGAAGTTTCACTTGCCGTTCTCAGCCTGTAACCAGAAAGTCTTCCCTGGCTGGAGTCAACAAGATAAAAGAATATGG
Source organism: Pseudochromis fuscus (assembly GCA_900323345.1). Lineage (NCBI taxonomy): Eukaryota > Metazoa > Chordata > Actinopteri > Pseudochromidae > Pseudochromis > Pseudochromis fuscus. Next base: position 17,217 of record OOFC01007389.1, read on the forward strand.
AGGAGGCCATCTCCTGCAGCTGCTGCAGTACATTCTTCGTTGAAGGAAAGGCTGACACCTGGGAAAAACATCAGCACAAATGATTTGTAACTGTACAAATATACTCAGGTACAACATGTGACAGTCTGAACAGAAGGAGCAACAGAATGAGCTGTGGAGTGGTGTCATGATGAGAGTTTAAAGGATAATGGATCCAAGAAACACACATTGAATGTGTCATTGTTATTAAAATGTTAATACGGTTTACAGTTCTCTACTGACCTTATACTGGTCGTCAACCAGAAGCAGAACCTTCGCATAATCCTGATCCATGAGCGGCAGCAGGAGAGACTGAAGTATTGGCTGAGGGAGAGCAGGTGGAGTGACGTGGCTCTTCTTTCCAAAGATGGGGTTAAATACATGTAATGTGGTCAGGCCTGTGTCCTAATAACAAAAAATAGAACAAAGAAATTTACACTTGAAAATAAAGACATGTTCAGTATAGTCTAAAGTTATTTTAAAGACCCTTCATCTAAGTTATAAACTGTAGATAACATCTGAACTGATCAGTGGTTGTGCTTTGGTTTTCAGCACAAATGCCAAATAATTGGAAACAGATTTGAAACTCTTGAAACCCCGAGGCTTTGTTATGAAATACCTTGTCCTTGATGAGCAGCGTGCACTGCGGGGGATGAGGGAAGTGTGCAGTCGTCCGTTGCACCATCAGTTTAAAAGCTGCATTCGGTGGGATGTTGTCCAGGTAATGCCTCCATAAGATACTGCCTGTCTTACTGTCAATGCCAAAGAGCTTCAGACAGAAAAAGAAAGACAAACAATTAACTGCAGTGGGCAGAGAGGTCTGATGGAGTCTGTTTAATTTCACTTCAGGCCTGCCTGATCTTAGACAAAATAATCCAAACCAGGTTTGACCACCTCTGTGCAGCACAGCACAGTTTTTCATCTCTACTGAAACTCTAACAAACAGTTACTAAATGAGAGGGTACGCTTTGGACTCTTACTTTTCCAGACGCTGTAACCATAACCATCATCTTCTGCAGGTTGAACTCATCTCTGGACAGGTTCTCAATGGTGACGTCGTTTTTGACTTGACTGCGGGGTTTTCGTGCATCGTAGAAGAGCTTCCAAAGGTGAGAGATCCAGGCCTGCAGCAAGATGAGCTGGGAGGAGAGGCGCTTCAGCACCATGGACATCAGCCCATCTGGACAAATCACAGCAGGAGCACACATGCAGTGGATTTCATTCACATTTTTAGAATTGTATCAGTGCCATGCTTTTCACAGATTTACCACAACAGTGCAGGATTAATTATTCTGAAAGTGAAATCAAGTGATGCAAAGGAGGTGACTGACAGAACGATTCAGTGGATGTTACAAAGGATCAACAACACAAAACTCAAGCCTAAAACAAGCAGGTCTCACTGGAAAGAGGGGGAAAAATCGGTTACCTTGAATGGCTGAATCCACACGCAGCAAAAATAAAACAGGACAAAAACACAAGAAAGTGAAGCTAAAAGCAGCCAAATGAAAACCCAAGAAATTTAAAACTGGCCATCTAAAAAACAGAAATGTTTGCTGAAGTGAGGCGAAAAGTACAAGAAACAATTAACAGAACTACATTTACCTTTCAGTACCAAAGTAGTGAAGCAGAAATAATGAATAATGCTTGACCAGACACTAATCCTATGTTCCTACAACAATTTAAACCCTCTACAGACTCAAAGCTGAAAAACAGACATAATATAAAATAGATAAAATATTAGACATCATTAAAATAAAGAGTAGATTTTGGTTTGACACTTACCGGCCTTTTTGCCAAACTCTCCCTCCAGCTCAGCCTGCGTTCCAGTGAGGGGCAGATCCACCATTTCCATTGTCACCACATCTGACATGGCCTCCTCTCTGGTCCACATCACACGCCCTGGAAAGCAAGACTCATTATTGTCCTGTAATCAGTCATTCATCTTTCCACAGACTGACAGTTTACAGCTTGTGTTGACGTTTTCCATTAATTACAATATGACAATTTATTTTCCCCCTTCAGGCTTGTGGAAAGGACAAAACTCTGTGTACATTGTGAGAACTGAGTCAGTCTGTGCTCCACACAGTGGTCAGAGGTTGGCAGTATTGACGATGATTAAGAGGAGGGATGTACCAAAATGAGGCTGAGTATAGCTCACCATTTTCTTTGGAAAGATCTGATAGATCTCAACAATAAACCCAAAAGTCTCATCAACTGATTCTCAACAACCCACCCACCACACACAGACCCTTTCATAGGAATAACATTGTTAGGCTTTAGAAAGACTGTCATATTTTCCTATGTGCAATGGTGTGAATTTGTTATTTACTTATATTATTCCTTAAAAAAAATAAAAATAAAAATCTCCTCTGTGTACTTACTTTGTTATCCAGTTTGCTGGAGTAACTGTTCTCAAAGTGGGACTAACAAAAGTCTTATCTATTCAAACATTAACACTCTGGTGAAGTTGTACAAGCTTGCCAAATTATATTCTTGAAAAAAAATCAGTTAATTTATTGGAAAAATGTTCAAAAATGTTCTGACTTTGTCACCACACTGGTAGAATCCACAAGGCAATAAACAACAGTGCATGCCAATACCAACACTTCAGTAAAATAATGAATGTGCCGACTACAAATAGCCCTCTGGAACCCTATTTTTGCCATTCATACCTGGTTGTTGTATGAACGTGAGTGTGTGGTCCTCTGTCTGCACCATGGCTCTGTATCCGACTGAGTCATCTTTCTTTAGAAAAGCCTGTACATAGAGCTGAAACAGAGCATCAAAATGACTTAGATTGGAAAGTCATTGTAAACAAAACAATGATAACTTCAGTGCGAAAGCCACAGTTGCTTAACCAGCCACAGAATCACTGGGGAAAAACAGACTCACCTTCTCTGGTTTCCCACCGTTAGGATCCATATTGAAAATCAGAGTTGTGTCTAGAAGTCTGCGTCCACTTTCAGCACTAAAGAGGTTAAGACTGCAAGCCTGTGTGGTAGAAACAAATAACTGCCTGTCACAACAGTAAAAGAAAATCACTTTTTTCACTTTTTGTTGGATGGATGGATGGATAGATAGATAGATAGATAATCAGTATTTTACAAGCCAAGATACATGTAAGCTTTACAAAACCATCTAAAACACACAAAAATGTTGCCATGGGAGGCCAGTGGCAAACCATAGACAAACAAATCTGAAGGTGCGTTTTACATTAACTTACAGTTTTATTTTTGGGGGACATGACAGCAGCAACAGTCTTCTCTCCAGTAGTTGCAAATGAAACCAACAAGGCCTAGAAATTAAGAAAAATATGTTACTGACGATTTTTATAAACGCCGTCTTAAATGATGAACTGTAGTCTCAATATTACCAATTGAATTTTTTAAAAAGATCAAAAATTGATCTTTTTAAAAAAATTCACTTACATAGCAACATGAATCTGCATAACTAGAATAATATTACTTGGTGGATATTGTAAACAAGTAAGTAGTCTGGATTGCCAATATCTCAAGTCATGAATAACAAAAGTGCAAGATAGTGGAACAATTACATACGGGCTTAAAATCCCTCAGTGTAACGATCTGACCATTGCTGAGCTGAAGCAGAAGGTAATGATCAGGCCCGAGCTGAAGGAAGAACTCGGACAGCGGCTGACGGGCTGCGTTTGGCTGTGTTGACACTAGAACCGGGTGAAAGTCTGGGACCACTTCAAGTCCTAGTGACTAAGAGAAAACAAATGATAGAGCTGTGTGAGAAACGGCGAGAAGTGGAGAGAGACGAGTGAGGGAGAAATTGAAATTGATTCACTTAACTGGAACAGAGAACGCACGTTTTATGAAGTAGAAAGCTTTTTGTTTTTTACCTGCAGAGGGATCTGGGTCATCTGCAACTCTAGGTGTAAATCAAGTGTGTATAGGGACATAGTTGCTGAGTCTACACATGTTAACACCCCTTGGCCAACCACTGCACAGCTGGCCTGTATGTTCGACAGCCACGGAGCTTCGACTGAGGTCTGAAAACACCACAAGGAAAGAACTCAGAAATGTGGTATTGCAATTATTTCTTAAAACACTATTCTTTTTCTTGATCCATTGAAAATGTTGGATTTAAATTTTTCCTTCAAGTACAGAGTGACCCAAAAAACAGGAATTTTTTAAGTGTGTATTGGCAAACATGTGCAAGTGGCACCACTGCGAGACAAATTCCATCATTGTTTCTTAAATGGCATCTTTTAAGGTTTCAATTACTATGAATAAAATATTTTTCTTCCATCACTCTTGGTTTTATTGGATTGTTAAAAGATTCCCATTTTTTGTGTCACCCTGTATAAACATAAAATATATTCTAACCTTTTTTCTACTGCCACTATAATTCTGGATTACCTGCTTGATTATCTCTCCATCATCCACACTGTAGGCAACAATAGCTATGTGGGAATGAGGAACAACTCCCAACACATAAACTTCACCATTTCCATCAGAATACACAGCCTGGTAATCCACGGTTTCACTGTAAAGTTAAAAAAAAAAAAAAAAACAGGGTTAGAAAATGCAACAGACCAACCTTGTTCAGAAAGTACATACCAGCACTGTGATACAAATAACACTTTCTACAATTTGTGGGTGCATGTGTTGTTTATGAAAACAGATATTAAGAGCACACAGAGAAACAGAGCCTCAATTACAAACCCAATAATATTAAAAGTAATTAACTTACCTTTCTGGGAGGTTCTCGATCCACTTTTGATGACCGTTAGACAGGTAATGGAGAGAGATGGCAGTTTTCTTCAAAACAGCCACATTCTTCACCGAGTCTTGCTGTCCAACCAAACATGCTGACTGGAAACTAAGATGTTAAACAAAAGCTGTTAACATTTTCATCAAAATATAGATTTTCAATCAAATTCTAGATGGAACTACTGCAAGTCAAAAGGACGTAATCACCTGCCAGAGTCGAGCACAACCTCCCAGTTCAAACCACCAACGTTGACCTCCCAGGAGCGCAGCAAGCGGCCATTACCAACAACCAGCACCGCATCTAGGAGAGAAAAGCAAGTTACAAAACTGATCTACTTTCAGCAAAGAAACCTAAAGCTCTGTAGGCTCAATCGCAATCAAAAAAAAAAATCACCTTGTCCATGTTGCAGAAGGGCATCAATGTTTCCCTCTGGCCCCGTCTTATCCACATGTCGCCAGACTGTATTAAACATTTAATAATGGTAATGAGTTAAAAGTTAATGTTAACTGACAGGTGTGTCATCTTTAGCACTAACAAAAGATACTCACAGAGCTCTCCAGTTCTGGTATTGAGTGCAGCAAAGACGTTTCTCTCTGTTGCTACAAGCACCTTTTTGGATGATTGCACATGTGTGTCGAAATGAGAAAAGCGAACCTTGCCTACATACTGCTGCCTCCTGTGAAACACAACAATAATCAGGTGTTCGGAAGGTCATCAAGCTCGTTTACTACTATGACTAAACCATTCATTGTTACACCACAGGGACCAAGCCTCAGTGTCATGATGCACAGCTCAAATTAACAATCAGAAAATAGTGGCAGATGGTACACGTGTTATTGTCAGATTGGTATCAAGGGTTTAAAAATTTGTCTGTGAAGATTCTTAGTCGCTGGGTTTATGGTTATCAAAGGTTGAAATATTTGATTCAATCATACCACCCTTACTGTTTAATCGGGACCATTGGTTTCCTAATGTCCAATTTAAGAGCAACTCAAACAATCCAACACAATAGGATTTTGATAAAAAATTAAATTATTTTAGCCTGTTTTCTCATTCAAAGTCTTCATCAAACACACCGAGCCGCAGCTAGCTGCTGTGACAGGTGTTAGCATTAGCATTCCCACATTAAAAACTGGTCGAAAACAACTCACATATCTAGCCTTTCATTAGATTCGTCTTACCAGTCAAACTTTCCTACTTGATCCTCAAAAACAGCCGCGACAGTGCTGCATAACATAATACATTTCAGCCACAGTAAAATTAGCTTTGCCATTGCAGCAGTAGCTTTGACTTGCTCTTCGGCACAAGGAGGAAGTCGGACGTTGGAGGTTTGTGTCATGGAGGAGGGGTGCTGCCCCCTGGCGGCTACAGATGTACACAGCGACAATACAAATGATACAGGATGTGTTGAGATTTGTGTAAACTGGTTTCAAAATACACGCATAGATGAATTGTTCTTTATCTTTTTCGGTGCAGAAAAAATCTGGTGATCTTTGGTGATTTCCGCGTATTTGTTAAAATAAAATTTCTTGCAATAACATGTGTAGTACAACAGAGCTATCCTCTTTTAGCATTTGATAAAAATACAATTAAGCCAGGCAAAAATAATAAAAATCTTGCAATAGATAAATGAAACTGCATACAAAAAAATCCACACAAAACAAAACACCAAAACGAGAGCCCCATCATTTGTGTACTGCTAAAATATACACATGGCCATAGTCTTCGATAAGTCATATTGCTATAAAAACACACAATGCAGTTTTCCAAATACTTTACATCACACTGGTCTAGTAGGCTATGTGCTCAACAAGTTTAAGTGGTCACCACATACACTCTATATGCATACACTTTAAATTTACATGCTCTCAAATGGAATCACAAAAATCATACAAAACAGACACCGAAATAAAAAATACCAACTGTATAGTCGCAAAGAACAGCAATTAGGTTCAACTATAATACTTTAAAAGGTTAAACTATTAAACCATAAATGAGTATCCTGAATGAGATTCTTTTATTACTTGTATATGACATATACAGGACATATACTTTGTCAACAGGGTATAAAAGGTATGTTTTGATGTGAAAATGTAAAGAGCATTGTCAGCCTTACAAACAATGGGATGAAATATAGTTTTGTTTGAATTTAGTAAGTAAACTTTTGAATGAAACATTGCCATGCCTGTTATAAGCTTGTGAGCGCCCCCTGTGATTTACTCTCAGTTTCTTCTTCCAGTAGCTACTTTTTTCTATGGGATTTCAAGATGGCGTCGAGCGGAGGAGATGGGGAACACGAATGGACAGCGGCAGTACGACCGCTTTTATCAGCTTCGTACACCGCTTTTGAAACGAAAGAGCTACCTCAGCTTATTGGGTCTATAATTAACAGGTAACCGGTTACTTGTCAATGAACTGCACCCTTCTATCTGCCTGAATACCACCCAGGGCTTAGCTGACTGGCTAACGTGCTAACCTAGCTTGGTTAGTGAAGTTCGATAGGAACATTACCCACTCAGCTAATGTTAGCAGCTAGCAAGCTACTTAGGCTTACCGTGCACTGACGTTAGCTTACATGCTAACGCTTGCTACTTACTCTAAATGCTGTTTAGCGTTCCCTGGCGTGTAACTTATGAACAAATTGAAACCGTGCATGATGTGTGACTGAATGAGACTGGTCTTTAGTGTAACTTTACTACTGTGCTGACGTTACACGACGTCGCAGAGTAACGTTTAGGAAATTTGCTTCATCATTAGCTAGCTAACAAACATTAGCGTGCGAGCTAAGTGACGGGCCCTGTAACAGTTACTAGCGTTACGTTGAAACGGCCCGGCCAGAGTCATATTTGACTACGTCAGCTGACTTAACTTAGATAAATGTGATGCAGTGTGGGTGATAAACTTGTCATCTATGGGGTAATCTGAGTGTGTCAGCACGCAGTTTACGAGTTCACTTGTTGGTAAAGGTAGCTAGTCGGTGCAGCGTAATCTACTCTGTGCTTGTGGTGAACTGGAAGTAGGCGGGGACCTTGTTTCTCGACTCATTTCTGATCAGGTGATGGTGGGTCGTAGCTAACGTATTGTTAGTAAAGCGGTCCTTTGGTGATATTGTTTGCTTGGTGTTAAAATGTTAGAATTAAGCTCATTTGGGGAATCCGACCAGGTTCTGCTAAACTCTAACGAGGCTAAAGCCAGACTGACTTCTTTTTAGATAGAAGTGTTACAGCCTGTCATCTCATGCATGTTCGTGTTAAAGTAACCATATGCGGAGCTCACTCTGCAGCTACCATAGCCTGCATCACCATGGGGTGATTATCAAGTCAATAGCATCTACATAGTAGCCATGTTGTCATTTGACACTCCTGTTGGGTGGTGACATAAGCTGATACCAGTGAGCATTCGAGTAAAAAACTTCCTACTTTGTTTATAGGTTTCGTTTCCCTAAGCAAACACAACCACTACTGTTGTCAGAACTGAAAGTTAGATTTCAAAACTGTTGACCCGCTGAATGTTGCTTTTGGGGAATAGTCACAGAAATGATGAAGGAGATGTTTGCCTTGTCTTGCCTTGTCTTTCATGTTGAGTAATGTTACCAAGCCTGTTTATCATGAAGCTCCAGGTCTATATGTAAAGCAGTTGAAAAATTCAGAACACACCAAAGCAAAGTTCTATATATATACCAGTGTAATTGGACACGTATTATTATTATTATTATTACCTGTTGAAGTGTTATGCTGTTTCCTAAAGACAGTGGGTTGAAGAGAGTTAAGTTTTGAATGGCCACCCCCACTGTTTCACTGCACTGAATATACCAGGCTTGAGTTCTGTAATAATGTAACATATGTTAATGGATGAAGTGGATGGCATTTCTGTGCTGTAACACCTGCATGCAAAATTTCTCATAAAATGTCGATATTGCTGCAGCAAACAGGTCTGAGGTAGTTTGGTCTTCATGTCATTGTGCCATTTCCGACTGGACAGTTTATGAAACAACTGGGTAAATTGTGAGTGGGAGCTATAATTTCCTTCAGCTTGGTGATTTTCAGCTTTTTTGTGGCCAGGGAAAAAAGCCTACAAATGACCCAGTCAGCAGTACTTCCGAAGCAGTTTTTAGATATATGAGTTGATGGGGAAAAGTGTAATGTTTTCTTGTCATTTTAGAAAGTGTTGAGTGTGTATTTTTTTGTATTGTTGATACAGGATTCTTGTTGTGTTGTGTCACATTGAAGTGGTTTTGTTTGGCACTCCAGCAGATTGATGTATTGGAAGCTACAGAAAAAAATGTTGTTTGCAGAAAATCAAAAACACTGAGTTCATGTCCTTGTGAATGATTTATGCTTCGTTCACAGGTAATTTCAATTATAAAAACTGATTTGCTCTGTTTTTGTAAGGGAATGCATTAATCAAACCCAGTGCATTCCTGTCCTTTCATAGGTTTCAAGTACACTCCATGTTTTAAAAGCTCTTAGATTTTCTGTGTCTAATCTGTTTTCTCTTGTTTAATGCATTATATGGTCAATGGTAAATGTTTACTGTTTAAAAAAAACTGAGACACGGTTTGTGTATTACAGTATGTTAATAATTAATGATAATGCTGTCCTGTAAAATACCTGCAGAAACAGGAGTGTCAGTACTAGTGGCTGCTCTAATGTTATTAATGCATAAGTAAAGGTATTGGGTGTGTAGAATCAGAATAATACCACATACGTGTGTCACCATGTCAAATAAAAACATCACAGAAATCAAACTAATAGTCTAAGCAATCTTTGTGGACAGCAACTACATCCAGACTCAGACAGATATCAATAACTATAGTGTTTGATAAGATGAAAAAGATGGACAAGGTAGACATGGTTTTATTTGGTTTAGGACATGTTTCTTTTCAAGATTCAAAGTGTTAATCACCATATGACTTGCAGTTCCCCGTATTTACACAGAGAGAAAGTTGTTTTTTGACTTTTTAAACTGATGCTTATGCCATTTTGGCAGTCACTTCACAGCTGAATTATTTCTTAGTTTACTATGGCTTCATAGATGTAGTGGCACTGGTAGCAGGTGGAAGAGTGGGTTGTCTGCAGATCATGAGATTGGGAGTTCAATCCCTGCTTCTAGCCATCCACATGGTGACGTGTCCCTGGGCAAGATGCTGAACCCCAAGTTGTGCTTCCATGGTGGTTAGCACCTTGCATGACAGCTGTGTAGCCACTGGTGTGTGAGTGGGTGATTGAGAGGAGAAAAAAAACAAAAGTCTAATGTCCTGTACAGATTGTAGTATTGACAATACAGCTGACTTTGACAAATGTTTGGAGACTTGAACAAAGGTGAAAAAAGTGCTATGTAAATGCACTCCATCTACCATAATTCATGTTATATTGTCTTTTATAAGGTAGAAATACAAAATTTAGACACTGTATGATTTGGTTGTAGCTAACTGACATTTTAAAAGCCGTGAGACCTGCATAAATGTACATAAGATCATGGACCAGGGTTTTACTCACGAAGATGATTTTACTGAATGTTTTGGCCCGATCACAGACCCCTAGGTGTACATCATGAAAAGTTTCCATCTGTCACTTTCTGTTTTGTACTGTACCCCTTCTTCTCTGAAAAGATGGATGAAATTCATATTTGACAGTGTTTAATGCAATGTCCAATTTGTCATTTGCAGTGAATCAGACATTCTTCACCACGACAAACAGTATGAGCCTTTCTACTCATCATTCGTGGCGCTCTCTGCACATTACATCACCACAGTATGTGGACAAAGTACGTATCAATTTTCTCTTTAGTGTAATAGAAAAGGAACTACTACCGACATCCAAACAATTGTCTTTTTCCCAGCCTGCTAATGTGGTTTTTTCTGTTCTTTTCTCCAGTACCAAGAAATCAGTTACTGTCGGTTGCTGCAGCGTGCAAAGTATTGATTGAATTCTCATTGCTGCGCCTGGAAAACCCGGATGAAGCATGTGCAGTATCACAGGTGAGAGAAACAAACTGCAGGGGGGTGGGGGGGTGTATTATTTTGGGAGTATATTCAGTGGAACAACAGGTTGTCTACAAGGAGTCTCAGCCTCTGACAGCCGCTAAAGCAGGAGTCAGTTGTATTGAGTTTTGCATGTTTTTTTTTTATTTTTATTTTCTGCTAGTCAAAATGAAATGTATTTTTTCTGGTTGTGTCTTTTTTATTAGAGTATTTGAGTTATACTGTTTGTTGTTTTCTCAGAAACACCTGATTCTTCTAATAAAAGGACTTTGCACTGGCTGCAGCAGACTAGATCGCACAGAAATCATTACTTTCACTGCTATGATGAAGTCTGCCAAGTTGCCTCAAACCGTGAAGACCCTTTCAGATGGTGAGTGCCTTTTAATCGGCAGAGTGAAGTTAAAAAGTACTTAACAGTTTTTGACTGTAGGGGGTACACTAATGGAAGTAAAATGATTTATTTATTAAAGAAAAATATCATTGAAAACATATTTGACTTGGGGCTTATGCAGTAGAATTGTTTTGATCCATTAACTTTTCTGTATTACCTACTACAAGTATTAAGTAATATTGTTGGCATTTATCCACTGATTAACTCCACAAAAGCTTTGTTATGTGACTGAGACATTTGTGTCCTTTTTAATTCAATAGTGGAAGATCAGAAAGAGCTGCCCAGTGCTGTGAACCCAGAGCTTCGACAAAAAGAAGTACAAATGAACTTCTTTAATCAACTGACTTCAGTTTTTAACCCTGACCTTACAACCATCTTGGCCTCCCCATCAGCAGCACACATGCAGGCAAGTGTTAGAGCTCTCCTCCGCTACTGTCATCATCAGCTGAACAAGTTCACCACAACAGCTTCCTCCCATGACTTGTTTCACTGACAATATTCTCCACCAGTAACTTCATATGCTGCTTTCGCTGTTCTGTCACTGCATTGTTTGTAACTGATTATCACAATAATTTGTTTTCATCTGTCCCCGCGTGTAGGCTGAGAGTGATTGCGATGACCAAACCACAGATCAAGCCGTTCAGGCCAAAATGAAAAATGCCTTTGTCTCTCAGAATGTGTCAAGCTTACAGGAACTTGGTGAGTAGTTGTTGCTCTGTTACAGGAGGTTCTTGGTTTATTAGCACTGTTTTATTGATGTGAAATGTTTGATCAATTTTGAGTAAGGTGTCTTTGGCAACATTTTTATAAGTCACTGCAAGTTGTTAAAAAAAAAAGAAAAACTGTTGGGTTAATGAATTTCTGGAGAGTTAATTTCTTATTTTTCTCCACAGCCACTCCGCAGTTTTATCTTAAAGCAATTTTAATTTTAAGGCTTCTCAGTGTAACTCAATTGCTTGGGTTGTTAATGAACAAATAAAATGCAGACAGTGTTTTAAATGTGAAGGACATCCTATCTTTCAGCTGTTTCATATAGGTGTTAGATCAGAGTCTTAATTAAGTGTGTTTCCTGGTTCTTTTTTTCACTGTGAGTAATGGAATAATTTCACCCTCGGGCTTTAAATCTTCTCTTTAGATTGCAGGGCCACTTGGCAAGTTTTATTTTTCTCTTTTTATTTTTACTCGTTAGAGTGAACACTTAGTTCATAGTAGCTCATTCTTTTCATAATTCTTCTTTTCAGGTGGGTCTGAGAAGTTGCTACGAGTGTGCCTCAACCTGCCCTACTTTCTGCGGTACATCAACCGTTTCCAGGATGCTGTATCAGCCAACTCTTTCTTTATCATGCCTGCCACCGTGGCAGACGCCACTGCTGTCCGCAACGGGTATTTAGTTTTTTATGTACCAGGACAATACAGTCAAATGTTAGTTTATATATATCTGCATGACGAGAGATTATTTTAAACTGACTTTTTGTTTTTAAAATCCACACCTAGATTTCATTCACTGGTGATAGATGTAACCATGGCTTTGGACACACTCTCCTTGCCTGTGCTGGAACCCTTGACACCAGGGAGACTACTGGATATGACCGTGCTGGCTTTGAGCTGCCTCTATGCTGGTGAGTAAAATAAATTGTATCATCCAGTTATTCAGACTGCCATTTCACAGCCATGGAAGTTAAACTGTAAACAGGACACTGATAGATTTTTATTCCACAAGCAATATCTCAATATTCCATAAAGTGTTGCAGCTGTAGGACATGCTCTTCTTCTCCCACCATCTGCTTCAGGAACTAAATACAATAGTGTCTTAGTCATCGTCTGTGTCATGTTGAAAGACACATTTTTTAATATTTCTTTTCACCTTTTTTTTAGGTGTGAGTGTGGCCACTTGCATGGCCATCCTTCAGGTTGGTAGTGGTTTGCAGCTTCGCTCTGCTTCCACTGGCACTAAAGAGGAGGACTACGAAAATGACGCAGCCACTATTGTTCAGAAATGTGTGAGTATTATGAGGACGAGCTTCTCTGTAGGCACATGTAGTACTGTGTCAAACCTTTAGGCACTAAAAGTAATGAGGAGGATTTTAAGATGAATGCCATGTTTTTATTTGTTGGTTAACTTCACATATACCTTAATAACATCGAGTACATCTAAAATGGTGACAAGTACCAAATCTGTGTTCCCAACAGCTGGAGATCTATGAAATGATTGGACAAGCCATCAGCAACTCTCGCAGAGCTGGAGGAGAGGTGAGTTGCTGGTTTTAGTTGTATAATAGAAGAACACAATAACAATACTACTACTACTACACTCTCTTTTTAATTTTCCCATTCTATATCACTTCACAAATTTCTTTTTGACGTTAAGAAATGTGTTTCTAAATTGTTTTTGTTGTTTGTGTGCTCAGCATTATCAGAACTTCCAGCTGCTTGGAGCCTGGTGCCTCTTGAACAGCCTGTACCTGATTCTCAACCTGAGCCCCACCGCCCTGGCAGACAAAGGCAAAGAGAAGGACCCCCTGGCTGCTCTGCGTGTCCGAGACATTGCTGCTCGCACCAAGGATGGCGCAGGATCGCCGAAACTTGGTCCTGGCAAAGGGTAATTTTGAATAACAATTAATACAAGGCTTCTTCTTTGACTTTAGCTCAGTTTGGTTTTTAAATTTGTATCAGTTATGCAGTTATGAATTAAAAAAGCCTCAGTTAGTCCCAAGTAGGGCCTGTTTTTTAAAATTGAACTCTTCTTTGTACAGAAATATACATTCTTTTAAAAGCACAGATTTCATTCTTCTAATTTTGTTTACGTTATTTCATTAGAAATAATTTGTGTTCATTAAGTATGTTTGTCATTTTTAAAATATTTTTTCCCAAGACACCAAGGGTTTGGAGTTTTGTCCGTTATCCTGGCAAACCACGCCATCAAGCTTCTGACTTCACTGTTTCAAGATCTGCAGGTTGAGGCTCTGCACAGGGTAAGTGAAGCAACAAACAAATATGGTTGTTTTCTGTCGTTATATTTTTATATAAAGCAGGTGTCTTACTCTAAAACTGTACACTTTATATGTAACTGTAACTAGCAAAGTACTCGACTTGATTGCTGTGCAGATTGTAGATGTAAACCCTTTAGTGAAAAGATCACATTGAATGTCAGGGTGCCGTAGTGAAATACAAGCTTTCGTCTGGTTTTTGGAGGAACCAAGACACTTCCTGTGCTTTATTTAAATCTGTCTTACTTCCTATGTGTATTTTCTCCCATGTTTACAGCGAACAAAAAGCAAACACAGGTTTTTGGACCAGTAAAACTTTATAAACACCTGTCTTTATTTAGTTGGGTGGTTTTTTTTGGGGTTTTTTTTTTTTAAGTGTAGGAAAGTTCTTTACTTTTAAAATCTGCATGTAAAACCAGTAACATAACCTTATTTTCATTGAAAACCATGTTTCTTTATTCTGATCCACTTCCCTCCCCCTACCTGCAGGGTTGGGCAAGTGATGGGCCGCCAGCTGAACTCAACATCATGGCACAGAGCACGTCCATCCAGAGGGTCCAAAGACTCATTGACTCTGTGCCCCTGACCAACCTGCTCTTCACTCTTCTCTCAACCTCTTACAAGAAGGTGCAGTAACTTATTGAAGTTACTACATTTATTAATTTCACTGCAGTATTAGTGTGACATAAATTAGATGAACATGGGTTACATTGGGTACAGGAAACAAGTGAGAAATTTGGGCTTCTGTGTTTGGTACTGATTGAACAGTGTGACTGAGAAGCATCTATTAAGGTCGTCATTGTTTGTGTTTCCACCAGGCGTGTGTTCTCCAGCGCCAGAGGAAGGGCTCAGTCAGCAGCGATGCCAGCGCCTCTACAGACTCAAACACGTACTACGAGGACGACTTCAGCAGTACGGAGGAGGACAGCAGCCAAGGTACTTTATCTTTCTTGATTCAAGCCATTACATCAGCACTTCACAAAGCCTCCTTAATCTTCCTGCTAGAGTGTACATCCACATAGCAAAACAAGGAGAAATCATATGGCTGGCTGTTGTCTGGAGAGGATGTTTACTTAAATCCTGAAAGAAAGAAACAGTGCGCACATTGTTATGCAAAGCACTGATTATACAGAAACAACAACTCAGAAGGATTAGAGAGAGTAGAAGAAAACATTCAATTTAACTTGAAAGTGGAAGACTTTATTTACATGATGGAGAAAAAGCAGCTGCGTATTATCTCCACGGGGCTTATTAAATACAAGAAATTTACAATTAGAAATCATGAATATGCAGCAAAATGGGTTTTCAAAAACAAAAAGATGCGGCTATTGCTGAGTTGATTGAAATCCATAAAAACTGATGACTTGGTTTGAAGCGGGACAGCACATTGATCCAAAGATCACAGATGATCAGTTATATAGACTAAACTGTTCATTTGTTCATGGACCATAAAATGACTGGCTGGTCATTTAACTGTATGGTGATGCACTTATGTATTCATCATTTAATGGATAAACTGACCATTAAGTCATTAATCTAGCAGCCTCAGATTTCTTTCCAGGACGGTGTGGGATTCAGGTGGTGAAAGCAGCAGAGTCATGGTTGTGTCTGATTTCTGAGTTAGAGTCAGGGCTGAGCTGTGTCAGTGAGCCAGTGAAACAAGTGCTCTGTCAGTGGATCAGCCAGTCAGGTAAACGGCAGCAGTGAGAAGGGTAAACGCATACATAAGCACACAGTGATGTTAATCAAAACATTTTTGTCCCTTCATCACACAATGACAGTGTAGTTGACAGTGTCTACTATTTCAGCAGAGAGAAGACAGGAGAAGACAAGTGCAGCTTGTGTCTCAGGTCAGCAGTTTTCTGTCCTCAGGTCAAAGACTTGGTGTCCACTTCACTGTCTTAGATTCATTTTTGTTATTGTATGTCTCACGATTCAGGCTCTGAGCTGTGACCCTAATAGCCTAGAAATGAACAGAGCCAGAGATGAAGAGGCTTTGACAAAACAGCTCCTTCTCTCAAAGTCCCTTTGTCCTCAAATTGATATGAACTAAATTTAAATTTGTCATAGACGTTCATCTGTGGCTCATTGTGGTTCAAAGAATAATACCAGTGGTGTTGACATGTGGGTGCTCGTTGTTGTTATTGGTATTAAAACTAGCTGATCAACTGAAACTTTAGGTTACCATTCAATGTAACCCACAGTTTGTTCAGGTACTTTGCCTGACCAGCTGTTTGTTAAGATTACTAGATCATTATTTTATCCTTTAGTCTTTGTTACCTGCCCTGTCTTCCTTTAGTTTTAAATGGTCATTCCAAACAAAGCAGCTTCTGACAGGGTGACGGCTAATGGTAATGCTTCATTAGGTTAGCATTTAAAACACAACCCTTGCAAATGATCTAATGCAGACTTGTAGTTATCTGACTTTTCAATTCATAGTTATTGTCAAATTTAACCCTTTTCAACACCTAATAATTTATAAACCCTAACAGATGTTTGAACTAATTGTCATGTTGACTTCCTGGTCATGTAAGAGTGCGTTTTGGGAAGAATTATATTGGGATTAAAAAAAAAGTGACTGTTAAGATGGTGGAATGACTCTTTTCAAGGCAAACGTAAGACCCACGTCAAAACTGTGGTATCATTCTTGAATACAGTAAATTCAAGTTGTGCTTATGGGCTTCAACACGCAAATGCTACGTCTTGCTGTCACCTGAAAAGTTTTGATTTTTGTATGTTGCATGCAAATGTGAATATCAACTTAATGTGATATTCTTTTAAAACATAAAAGTTGTGTCTTGTTTTTGTATTTGAAATAATCTCACTGTAGATAGGTGATATCACCCACAAGGATAGGTGTGATGGTTTTGTGCGTGGGGGCCCTTGATGGACCGAAACCCTGGCCACAATTTTTCAATGCAAAAACAGTGCTGGGCTACTTCTCGAACCAAAACTGGAGACCTAACTTTTTCAGTTTGGGTTGTTCAGGTGTTGAATGGGTGTGGGATTCCTACTTACATTCACCTGGTTGGTGTAGCAAACTAACCAGGTGAATGCTGCTGTGTTGCTCTTTTTTTCTGGAAAAGGCTTTCATTGTGTTCATGTACTTGTCTGTCCATCTTGGATGCAATGGGTGAGGTCATGCAGGGTTTGCTTTATAGTTCTTCTGGGAAACTTCCATGCACATGTGGGAAATGATGGGAAAAGCTTCAGGGTGCGGTTGGCAGTAATATCTTATCTGATCGAAACATGAGTGGAGCTTTGTGACATTTTGGTTAGTCAGGGATCGTTCACGTACAACACCCTGGGGCAGAGATTGATCATTGACTTGTCAGAAAATCCATTCTGCCGAAATCCATCGAAAACTAAGATGAAGAGAGGAGCAGAGCTGTTTCCTGGGCTGGATCAGATGGTGGGTGATGATGCGGCACAGACTCTGGAAATGCAGACTTTTTGCTGGGGGTGAATTAAGAAGATCTGGCACACTTCCATGGATTTTTTTTCTTGTGTCCCTGTGGAAGTTGGGGATATACAATCAAAGTGGGCCATGACAATTTTGTGCAATTGCAGGAGAGGAAGGTGAAGGAGACTCTTTGGGGCCTCCAAATATGAAGTCGAGATCTTTTTTTCTTTCCATAGTAAACAGTATTAAAATTTTGTGTTTTTGTTTTTTTCCCAAGACATCATTTAGTTTTTATTACTGATGAAAATAGTGAAAATTGATTTGGCAGAAAATAGTTTTTACATTGATTCACAGCAAATATACTGATCTACAATCATGCATACTTGGTTTGCTGTTTGATTAAAATGTAGCTTTTATTATTACAACTATATGTTTAATCTAGTGCTTAAAAATGCCTCAAGCTTGCAAAATTGAAACACTCAAATTTTATGATCATTTAAAAAGGCCATAGATTGTAGCTGATGCATGTTGTTGGTGTGTGACATGTTGGTTGTAACATGGTGCTTTCTGCTATGTAATAATGCAGCAGTGAGGTTTTTTCAGTTGAGCAGTTATAGATCCCATTAGAGAATAACCATACATGTATGTTGCATTCAGTGTGAACCTGATTCCAGCATTGTTTGTCTCATTGTTGCCAGTAGCAGAAAAGCATGTAAAGCAAGAGCACACTTGCACAGAGGCACCTATGCATTCTTAAATCCTTATATTTTTAATGGTATTCATTGCAAGGATCAAGCTTTGATTAATTCTTGTAATAAATTTTAGATAGTTGTTCTAAATTGTACTTCAGCTGGAAAACATATTTCAGTGGAAATTCCAGGAATTTGTTGAAGCTATATAATCATGCAAAGAATAATTTAATGCATAATGAAAGGATATTCAGAATATAGTTTACTTTTTTGCTCACTTATCTATTGTAGTCTTTGGCACTTGTCCACCACCTGCACTGTGTTGTGGGAGTCATGAAGTAGTGTGAAGCTTTTTACGTTCTGTCTTTTGATGACACCACTACCACTTCTCAAACACCAAGTATCAGAACAGTTTTCACCTCCACACTAAGACATTTATATGAATTAATCTGTGTTTCTCTGCAGATGATGACAGTGAACCCATCTTGGGGCTTTGGTTTGAAGAAACAATTTCACCAACCAAAGACAAAGTGGCTCCCCCACCCCCTCCACCACCCCCACCTCTGGAGACTTCTCCCAGACTGAAGAGCCCCAGCAAGCAGAATCCCAGCGAGAATGGAAACATTTTAGCTGGACGTAAAGATCCAGAACTGGTGAACATTCACTTTTGTATATTTGACCACATGCAGTATAACAGTGTTGCATTAAGTGCACAGTGAACAGTACATCTATTTTATTTATAATGTCATTAGTATGTCTCTACTGACAGTATAAGAGGTTTTGCAGTGACAACTCACCAACTTGTAACTTTTTGTTTCTGTAGTTCCTCAGTTTAGCGTCTAGCATTCTGAACTTCATCACCACCTCAATGCTTAAGTCCAGGAACAACTTCATCCGCAACTACCTGAGTGTGTCTCTGACAGAGCAACACATGGCTACGCTAGCTAGTATCATCAAAGATGTGGACAAAGATGTCAAAGGTAAAACCCATGACAAGATTTGCAGTAATTTAGTGTACCTGCATTAGCTGGAAACAGTGTGTTGAGTGTGTTCATTTTTTCCCCAGGTTCCTCAGATGAGGTTTTTTCTTTAGCTCTCTACCACTTCAACCACACCTTGGTAACCTCAGATCTTCCATCCCCGGCCTTGCAGGTAAGAGATTCTTGTTTCTGTACTTTGCCAAGAAAAAAAAAAACAAAACAATTTTGGGCCAATAATTGGTGCAATCATCTTAAAATAATAAGAGTGTGTTATTGTTATTGTTTGTCATTCACAGAGCACCCTTCTTCAGCAGTTAGGTGTCGCACCCTTTTCAGAAGGTCCCTGGCCCCTGTACATTCACCCTCAGTCATTATCAGTCCTCTCCAGACTTCTCCTTATATGGCAGCACAAAGCTAGTGTGCAAGGAGAGCCAGATGTGCCTGAGTGTATGAAAGTCTGGGAAAGGTATGAAAACCTTGGCATTTCCTTCCCACTGTTATGGAATAGTTTCAGTTTCCAAAGTCAGTTATCAGTTAGTATTATTGTCATGATCTACATAATATGTTTTATTTGTGATAAATAGTAACAAAAAAGGGATTAGTTAAATATTCTTATACATTAAACTCTGAATTCATGTTGTCTAGTAAACTAAACCACTCTTGACATATATTCTACCTTTGACATCTACATTTCTCCTAATTTTCCTTTGATTTTTCCTTTCTGCTATATTTACATTCCTTCTCTCAGGTTTTTGGGAACCTTAAAGCAACACACCCTCCAAGGCTCTATTCATGGAGAAGACGACCTTAATGTAGAGCACCTCCAGCTCCTGCTGCTTCTTTTCCACAATCTGTCAGAGCGTGGTCGTCGATCAGTGCTCACCCTGGTGACCCAGGCCATCACTGAAGTAGCACAGAATAGAGACTCCCAGCTGAAGGCTGTGCCCCTCAACCTGGCCCGTCTGTTGCTGGTTTTTGACTATTTGCTGCGTCACTACTCCAAGGCTCCGCTGTATCTTTTTGAACAGGTGAATCATTTATTTATTTGTTGGTTGGTTGGTAGTTGTCTTGTCCTGAGAGTAAATTGCATAAATAAAGCTTTTACCACTTATTTGGTACTTGATATTTAATCTTGTCAAGTAAAGTGCTGTGTAGCAAGTGCTTTAATTGCAGTATTAATGCAGACCAGCCTAAAAGGTCCTATCTGATTATAACATAAAACTGATGAGTCTAAAAATATCCCCAGTCCTGTTCCCCCTGAATTTCTTTAGAGCATATACCATTTTTCCCATCACGATAATACAACAGACTTGCATATATGTGTTGTGCAGCCTTTTCGTTGGATTACCCAGGTTATCAGAGTAAAACCCAAAAACGATGGCATCCCACTTATGAAACATGATTATTCTAATGTTGATTCTTTACATACTTGACAGAAAATTTAACAGCTCTTCAACCATATTTGGTATTAGGTGCAGTATAACCTCCTCACCCCACCATCCACTGGACCAGGTTCTGTTCAGGAAGGTGGAAAACGCAGCAGTCTCCCACTTTACTACGGATTCAAAGAGGTGGAGGAGAACTGGGCAAAACACTGTTCAGCAGGTAAAGATAATGATGACAAGTAGATTTTCACCAAATCCAACAGATACATTTCATATTGTGTTTGTGAAATATATTTTCATTCACAGTCGATGAGAAAATAAAATTCAGTGTTATTGTTTTCATCTTCTTAGATTCCAACGTTCAGCCCAAATTCTACTGCGTTTTGTCCCCTGAGGCGTCTGAAGATGACATCAGCAGACTGGACAGCAAGGTTGAACTAAAACCTTTTTTCATTCATTTATATTTATTTTCCTCTCTAACTATACATATCTGTGTGTATCAGTGTATATATAGACATTGCTTTGCCTCACTATTGTCAAACCTTTTATGTCCCTGTAGGTCTTTCCAAAGCTTTTTAATGGAGCAGTAAAATATGATGAACTGTATGCATGGCTCGTCTCCCTCCTGACAGCGGGGTCTCAGTTTGACACAGCAAGAAGACAAGAGACCAAACCCATCACTCCCATGGTGAGAACACGCCACATGAACAAACCATCAACTCTGCAAATGGGCGAAATAAACCCATGAAGCAGGTGGCTCTGCAGGTTTCCCCAAACTGCATTAACCACCTGTCGCCTGCAGTGTGCTCAGTGTGGATCCACCTTTAGTTAAGCTTTAGTTTCACTGTTTAAAGTTTATCTGCAAACAGAAGAATGACAAAAAACATATTTTGGGATGAGAGCAGCTGTTTATTGAATTACAGTACAATGGCTGACCTGCATGACTCGAGTGCATTCATGTGTTTGACAGAGACAATCAATTAGTTTTTTAGAATTTGGCCAGAGTTTACAGTGAAAAAGCCAAATGTTTATCTGCAGTAAATAAATATTTATATGCAGTAATGAGCACATAAAAAATTAACATGTTTTTGTATGTGTGACATATATATTATATTACAATATAGTTTAATTGTATTAAGAGCAAACTTACAAGCTTAAATTGACAACAACATATACAATATTGCCAGCAGGAGCTAAGCCTTTAATTGAATGAAGAAAGAACACAAGGTGCAGCTACTTTTAAAGTTTTCCCATGTGTTATTCCAGGCTTGTAAAACTATTTGCTTTTTCCCCCTGCTCAGGAGGCTTGCTCCCTTCAGTACTACTTCCTGGTACTGTGGAGGATTCTGGGAGTTCTACCACCCTCAAAGGCCTTCATGGAGCAGCTGAAAACTGGCTGCAGCGACCCCAGTGAGAGCGACATCCTGCACACACTGCGATGGTCCTCACGTCTCCGGGTATCTACGTACGTGAACTGGATCAAGGTCTGTTGATATCACAGAATGCTTTATTAACATGATGGTGCTGTGTGTAATTATTTGGGTTTTTCAGAGGAATTACTGAAGAGATTTACATTTCTCAAATGGTGATGTCTCCCCAACTTTAAATGTACAATTGATACTGTACCTTGTTTTAATCCTGCAGTGTAATACCTTGAGTACTTTTTCATTGTGGTTTATTTTGATGTGTGTCTGTGTCATCACTGACAGGAACACTTGGTGAAGCAAGGAATGAAAGCAGACCAAGCAGCCTCTCTGGTTGAGGTGACAGCTGCTAAGTGTAGCACCATTAAATATGATGTGGAGCTAGCAGAGGAGTACATTGCCAGACAGGTAACATCTGGAACAAAGTCATCGGTGACAACTATTACAGTCGAAAGAAAGGTTTTTACCTCAGTTGTCTCCCTTTGACAACTTGATTCTTTTTCAGATTTCCACTTTCTCAAGTGTGGACCCAACTGTCATCCTGCCACTTCATCAACTGCCCTCTCTACAAGCCATCTATACACTAGATGCAGTCATCTCTAAAGTGCAGGTTTCCTTAGATGAGCACTTGTCAAAGGTTGCCATTGAAGCCGATGCTCACAAGTCTTCTGAGATCACAAAGAACCTGCTGCCCGCCACGCTGCAGCTCACAGACGTTTACACGGCCTTCACAAGGTAAGAAACTCAGAGGAGATAATTCAACTGTTTAAATGAAACCTGGACTGTTTTTGCTTATTTTATGACCCCCCTCCACTGGAGAGCTGCAAATACAGTGGGATCCAAAATTCTGAGACCAGTAAATGAAAAATAATGATAAAATGAGTAGTGCAGAACTTCAGAATATTTCTATTTCCTTTTACCTGCCAAAACTGCTTTTAGTTGGAGATCCTTTACTTTCAGATTATTTTTCAGGCCCCGCTCTCTAACATTCAGAAAATTGTCTATCTGTTTTGTAATGATGTATTGTGATCTAATTGTTTCACCAAACCTTTCTTGACCAGATCCTACCTACTGATGAACATCCCAGAGGAGGGGGAGAACAAGCTGACAGATGCGAAGCTCCAAGGTTATGCTGCTGTTCTGACCATCGGCTCCACCCGTTGCAAGGCCAACATGCTGGGTGTGTATTAAAATTCCTGTAGCAATGTTGTTTAACATTTACTTTTTCTGTAAACTGTGTTTTAAGCTAAACTTTAAATGAATCTCCACAGGTCACAGTATTATGCAGAACTTACCACCAGCTGTCCAGACCATATGCGAGACTTGGAACAGCATCCACACCAATGAATTCCCCAACATTGGCTCATGGGTATGTGATTAAAGTTGTAGAGCACAGATTTTACTCATATGACCCCCATGTTACTCCTCATGCGCTTTCAATAAAAAAAAATCAATTGTACCAGCAAAGAAACTGATAGTCTGCTGTGTTTTCGTTGTCAGCGAAATGCATTTGCCAATGACACCATTCCATCAGAGAGTTACATCAGTGCCATCCAAGCAGCTCACCTGGGGACTCTCAGCTGTCAGTCCCTGCCTCTGGCCTCTTCTCTCAAACACATCCTTCTCTCATTGGTTCGCCTGACTGGTGACCTCATCGTGTAAGTACTTACTCCGTATGTGATGAATAAATTGTATTCATGAAAAACTTTGCCTCTCTAGATAATGTTGCTGCACGTTTGTCTCTTCAGGACAGAGGAGCTGAATCCCTCTCAGGTTGTGAGCACTCTGCTGCCCCTCCTCCTGGAGAGCAGCACAGAGAGTGTGGCTGAGATCAGCAGCACCTCGTTGGAGCGCATCCTTGGCCCGTCAGAGTCGGATGCCTTCCTGGCCCGCATCTATGAGCGATTGGTGACCGGGTGTTACAACATCATTGCCAATCACTCAGACCCCAACAGGTATGCCTTGTGTGATGTCATTCAATGGTTAAACATGCATTGAAAGATATAGTTGGAGTTGAACCCATTGAAATAGTACAAAATTGTGAGGTTTTTAGTCTTGGTTGCGCTTAAAAGATTGGATCTTTCTTTTCTTAGTGGTTTGGACGAGTCTGTCCTTGAGGAATGTCTTCAGTACCTTGAAAAACAGCTTGAGAGCAGTCAGGTCCGAAAGGCAATGGAGGAGTTCTTTTCATTCAGGTATCTGCTCAACTGATAACACAGGCTGTTATTATTACTCATCTGCAGGCTACCTCACATATTTTGTGTTTCTTGATTTTCAGTGGCGAGCTTGTCCAGATTATGATGGCAACAGCCAATGAAAACCTGTCTGCAAAGTTCTGTAACAGGGTGCTGAAATTCTTCACCAAGCTTTTCCAGCTCAGTAAGTGTACTGTTAAGTTGATTTGAAAAAATAAAAGTCCAGAAGAAGGTTTTATCTGGAGTTGTTTGTACAACATGTAAATATCAAATCTTAAAAGCTGTAAGCTGCACATGCATCAGATGACTCTCCAAATTGAAATCTCATGATGATGCTGTCATCCCCAGCGGAGAAGAGTCCAAACCCGAGCCTGCTATGTCTGTGTGGCTCTCTGGCACAACTGGCCTGTGTGGAGCCCTCTCGTCTGCAGTCCTGGCTCACACGCATGACGGCTACCCCACCAAAGGACTCGGAGCAGCTGGAGATAGTGCAAGAAAACCGGCAGCTTCTGCAGCTGCTCACCACTCATATTGTGCGCGACAACAGCCAGGTGGGCGAAGGAGTGTGCACCGTCCTCCTCAGCACACTGATTCCTATGGCAACAGACATGCTGGCCAATGGGGATGGCACAGGCTTCCCTGAACTCATGGTCATCATGGCGACGTTGGCCAGTGCTGGACAGGGGGCTGGTCACCTGCAGCTTCACAGGGCAGCTATTGACTGGCTGACCAGATGGTGAGAAACTGGTTTTGAAACCAGTCATTTTTTTTTTGTATAATTTCCATCAAGGAATTAATTTGAGTAACGTTGCAGAGCTGAATTTAGGGATTGTAGTTTGGAGGACTGGTTGTTAAATATATATTTTCTTTCTTATTTGTAGCAAAAAGTATTTAACACAGAAGAATGTTGTGGAAAAAGTCAGCACCAACCTGTCCCACGGAAAGGTAAGGTTTAATTAAAATCAGTCTGTTACAGAAGAACAGAAGTGCATCATTTTGACCACACACAGGTGGAATTACATGTTAAACAATGGCCCACTGGAAAGTTCCAAAAGGATTTATTAACATATTTAAATGTCTTTTATTTTCAGCATGCGAGTATGCTGGAGTGCTCATGCCACATTATCTCCTATCTGGCTGATGTGATGAATGCTTTGCGGCAAAGCAGTGGACAAGGCACCTCAGCACTGCTGATGGAGGGAGAAGAGAAAGCTATGGAGGTAGACTCAGACTGGGTGGAGGAACTTGCAGTCGAGGAGGATGATTCCCAGGCAGAGGACTCTGTAAGATATCAACTAGTTCTTCCTGTATTGCTCATGTAGAGTGCAAAAACATGCAGGGGAACACAACAGTTTAAATGGTCAATTTTTAACTTTTGTTTTTAAAGCAACACTGTGGCGTAATACTTGCTGACTAATGTGCTGCATGCATTTTCACTTCTTCATGTGGATAGTCTTGTCAAAGAAGAATCTTAGATGAATTCGAGCATGTATACAGACTGAAATGCACAAATACACAATTAATAGTATATTTTAATTTTTTTTTTTTAATTTTTTTTAATTTCTTCACTTGGTTTTAACTCCATCAGTTGATATATGGAACAGTCTATAATAACATGTATGTGATTGTTTGACAGGATGAAGACTCCCTTTGCAACAAACTCTGTACTTTTACCATTACTCAGAAGGAGTTCATGAACCAGCACTGGTAAAGAAAAGTTTACTATTTTCTGTGATTTTGGTTTTAACTTTGAGTGAGACCGGAGGTTGTTTATGTAATGATCAACTAAAGGAATTGAAGTCAAATTTGATCACAAGGCTGTCATAATTAAACATAAAGAGGAAGCTCTGCAGCTACAGAAATCAATAATTATTAACTATAATTCATGAAAAGAATCAGAAGTTGACCATTTGGAAAAAAAAAAACAATATACAAAATAAAGTTTCTTTTGTTTAGCATTGTGTAGCTGAAAGACAAAGTAACAATTAGATAATGTTGGTAATAATCATTATTTACTTTGAGCCGTATTTATCTCTTAGTGCATGAGATCGTATAGTCCATCCAACTAGTGAAGTCGACTTTCAGTTTTCCAACATGTAAATGCCTTTAAAATAAAATGTTTAGTTACCTCTGGCATATGGTTACTTCTGTTAGGTTCGTATACAAATCAGATGTTTCTCACAAATTAGATTTCTATGTTACAGTGATAAAAATTCCAGTCAGGTGTCACATGATGACTGCCATCACATACCGTATGCAGCTGACGTCCTGTTGTTACTCAACTGATGTACTGTACATAGCCCTGCATGTTCCTTTTCATTTTGCAGGTACCACTGTCACACCTGTAAGATGGTGGATGGGGTAGGTGTGTGCACAGTGTGCGCCAAGGTCTGTCACAAAGACCATGAGATCTCCTATGCCAAATATGGCTCTTTCTTCTGTGACTGCGGTGCCAAAGAGGATGGCAGCTGCCAGGTGAGACCGAATACCTCAGGTCATCATGGGAAGAGAACAACAGCGGTAACTTTGGCTTGCAAGTCATTCCCCCATTGACTTCCATCCAGTCATTTCATTTGATCAGGGTTATAGCTAGTCCACACACGTGGCCAGAAAATGAGAGAATTCATGTTATGAATGTCTGTTGTCAAATGTTTCTGTATTTACAAGGCCAGATTCCTTAGTTAAGCTTAAATTCTTTTCTTTTTTTTAATGTGCATGTGATGATAAGCAAACCATCAACTACATTTTACCTTAAGTTCACCATTTAATGAGAAGTTATCATAGGCCTTTAGCATTCTTGCTTTGTGCTTGTGATTGCAATGTTGTCTTCTGTGTCAGTGTTGTCACTACAGTTGCTCATAATAGTTTTGTTAACCTTTTTGTGTGTGTATTTCTTTCATGTTTTTATAATTGTATGCATTATGAGTTGAGTTTTACTATCCTGTAATGCAATATGGTACTGGCATGCAGTAAATTCTTATTAGTACAGTTAATTGTTCCAGTAGTGACAAGAATCTTTTGTAAAACTATCAGTTTTTAGTGTGCCCTCAGAGGCAGTTTAGATAGAGTTCACCTCCAAACTAAAATCCTCTGACAGTACATTTGACTATATACTCTACAGTGTGGTGAACTCAGATTATTCTAATAATAAAGAAGCTGAAAATAGTTTTCATGATAAGAAACTCTTGTATTTCATGTACAGCCATATTAAGGATCCATGCATGTGAGTGTTGACATTGTTGCTTCTCTCACGGGCACACTCTGTGTTACATCCTCTGCAGGCTTTGGTCAAACGCAGCCCGAGCAGCGGGATGGGTTCTACTCTCAAAGAGTCTTCAGCGTTTCAGAGTGAACTGCGTATGCCTGAGAGCGCTATCCGCCACCAGAATGCCTCGCCCTCCGACAAGGGCAAGGTCACCATCTGTGATGGAAAACCCGGTGATGAAGACAGACCTAAGAAGAGCAGTGTGTGCAAGAGCATTGAGGGCTGCCAGGAGGAATTGCTAACACAAGTGGTGAGTGAATAGGTGTTTTTTCTGTTGCTGTGTTACTGTCCATGTCTCTGTCTGGTATCTCCAAAAACCTTTTTAAGTTTTGTTTTGTATGCATCTCACTGCGCGCTGTGTGACTTGTGGCTTTGGCTCTGTTTTTCCATGGCAGATGGGATCATCCACGGCTGCAGTCATACTGGAGATGCTCATGTTTCTCATGGAAGCCATCCAGACCAACTTCCAGCAGGCCTCAGCAGTTGGAAGCAGCAGCCGGGCTCAGCAAGCCCTCAATGAACTGCATACTCAGGACAAAAATGTGGAGATGACGGACCAGTTAATGGTATGGTGACCTAATTAGTTTGGTGTGGTCAGAAAAATCTCTTGATCATTCCTTGATCATTTATTGAAGCCATATTAGAAACTGCTTTATTAATAAAAAAATCTTTTACATTTCATTCAGTGTTAACATCAGCTCTTTTTCCCAGGTGCCGACACTCGGTTCTCAGGAGGGGGCTTTTGAGAATGTCAGGATGAACTACAGCGGTGACCAGGGCCAAACTATACGCCAGCTCATCAGTGCACATGTCCTGCGTCGTGTTGCCATGTGTGTCCTGTCCTCGCCTCATGGACGCCGTCAGCACCTTGCAGTTAGCCACGAGAAGGGAAAGGTGAGCTGAGCCTGGCTTTCCTTTGAAGAATATTTTGAGAGAATGGACTCCCTTGTTTAATGTGCATATCTGTTTAGGTTTCTTCTGTTGTATTTATTTCTATTTGCAATAAATGTGTGTATCATTCAGGTAATTCAGTTTTTACCTAAACTTAATCAACAGCATACAATGTTTTCACTTTGAAATATTACAAGTTGATGAATTTCCTCTCTGTCTCCTGCTCAACAGATAACAGTTCTGCAGCTGTCGACTCTCTTGAAGCAAGCTGACTCGAGCAAGAGGAAGCTCACACTGACTCGTCTGGCCTCTGCCCCAGTCCCTTTCACTGTCCTCAGTCTGACAGGCAATCCTTGTAATGAAGATTATCTGGCTGTGTGTGGCCTTAAGGTCAGAAAACAACTCGTACTAAAAAATGTATTCATTTATTTTTTTCTCCTCATGTAGACTTAATGTTTGTTAAATAGAAATTATTTCAGTATCCCTGTGTCGCTAATACAAGTTGGCAAAACATTTTTTGGATATAAATGGTTGCTCTAGGAATTTGGTGTTGAACCATTTGGTCATTTTTTTTATTATTATTATTTTTTTTTTCCAGGACTGTCACGTACTAACTTTCAGCAGCACAGGCTCTGTGTCAGACCATCTAGTGTTGCACCCACAACTTGCAACAGGCAACTTCATCATCAAAGCTATCTGGTTACCAGGCTCACAGACTGAACTTGCCATCATCACCGCTGACTTTGTCAAGGTATGTATTAATGTAATAGGTGTACTTATTTACTTTAAGTTGAATAAGAGGTACTGATTTATTATGGGCGAGGGAAGAACGTCACAGCTGCTTCCCATGCCACTATGGTGATGTAGCGTTTTTGCATTTGAACAAGTGACACGAAAAGTCATTCATACTTGTCTTTTTCTATTTGTCCCTCTTGAAACACAGATCTATGACTTGTCGGTGGATGCCCTGAGCCCCATGTACTACTTCCTGCTCCCAAGCTCCAAGATCCGTGACGCTACATTCCTTTTCAATGAAGAAGGGAAGAACATTATTGTGATCATGTCTTCAGCAGGTTACATGTACACCCAGGTCATGGACGAATCCAGCAGTGCTCAGCATGGACCCTTCTATGTCACAAATGTATTGGAGATAACCCACGAAGACCTGAAGGTAACTGGGATTTGAGAACAACAAAAATACACCTCCACAATTTTGTGACGTTGATGTGCAAAATATCAAAGTAAAAGTCCTTTAGTGCATTTCTGCTACTTTTTGAAATAGTTGGTTGATGTTTACACACCACTTCAAATCAATATCTGGATTTTTTTGAAAATGCTGAATTACAGAAAACAGTACTGAGGTAAATGGTTTTTCTGTTCATTCAGGATAGCAACGGGCAGGTTGCCGGCGGCGGCGTGTCCGTGTATTACTCCCACGTCCTTCAGATGCTTTTCTTCAGCTACAGCCAGGGAAAGTCTTTCGCTGCCACAGTGAGCCGCAGCACAACCGAAGTGCAGAGGCTCTTCCCCATCAACGTCAAGGGGTAACACTTCTTCCCCACCATATACCGTCTCTTTACTTTCCTGCCACTGCATTGGCTCTAGAAAATGTGATCTGTAACTTTCTGTTGTCCTCCTGCTTTCTTAAGTTCTAACGGTGGCAGCAGTAAAATGTCACCCGCTCTGTGCCAGTGGTCTGAGGTCATGAACCACCCAGGCCTCGTATGCTGCGTGCAACAGACAACAGGCATCCCACTGGTTATCATGGTCAAACCTGACACTTTCCTCATCCAAGAGATCAAAACACTGCCAGCCAAAGCCAAGGTAAAATA
Source organism: Pseudochromis fuscus (assembly GCA_900323345.1). Lineage (NCBI taxonomy): Eukaryota > Metazoa > Chordata > Actinopteri > Pseudochromidae > Pseudochromis > Pseudochromis fuscus. The sequence goes on from OOFC01007389.1 coordinate 47,400, forward strand.
GTTGTAGTGATATGAGTGAGGGTGGAATGTTTGTATTTAGATTTCACTGAGTAAAGTGTCGCCTATTTGCTTGGATTGCTTTGCCGTTTCCTAAGCTTAGCACACAGTTATTGTTTGTTTTCACTAGATTCAAGATATGGTAGCTATCCGTCACACTGCCAGTAATGAGCAACAGCGCACGACCATGATTCTTCTCTGTGAGGATGGAAGCCTGCGAATCTACATGGCCAATGTGGACAACACCTCCTACTGGCTCCAGCCCTCGCTGCAGCCCAGCTGTGGCATCAGCATCATGAAGCCAGTCCGCAAGCGCAAAGCTGCTGCTGCCAGTGAGTTTGTGGCCAGTAAAGTATAATTATTTTTTATTCACCAAGTGGATTAACACTATGCTCATGAGATTTATCCATTTGAAAAACAACCCATACCCACATCCTGCTCTTTTTTAAAAAAAATCCTTTTTGGGCTTCAGTTCTCCTGCTCACTGAGACATTTAGTACTTTCTCAGGATCATTCACCATATACTCAATCCACCAGCTAATATATGAAGTATGACATAAAAATGTGAGTGTGTGCTGATAGAGCGAATTTTCTCATTTCAACGTAATGCCTTTTTACTTTCAGCCACCCGCACCTCCAGTCAGGTGACATTCCCAGTAGACTTCTTTGAACACAACCAGCAACTGACGGAGGTCGAGTTTGGGGGTAATGACTTGCTGCAGGTCTACAATGGACAGCAGATCAAACACAGGCTCAACTCTACAGGGATGTATGTGGCCAACACAAAGGTAGGAACATTTTATTGGAAGTTATTCTGTGTGAGTAGCAATTCATTACAGAATTTAAAAGCATTGCAGTATATTTTCTGTCAGCCAGCATTTAGCTGCATACCCTTTCCTCTCTTTTTCCTTATTTGTTCCCAGCCTGGGGGATTCACAGTGGAAGCGGTGAACAACAACAGTTCAATGGTGATGACAGGCATGAGGGTGCAGGTGGGCACTCAGGCCATTGAGAGGGCTCCTTCCTATGTGGAAGTCTTTGGCCGTACCATGCAGATAAACCTAACGAGAGCCCGCTGGTTTGACTTCCCCTTCACCAGAGAGGAGGCCCTGCAGGCCGACAAGAAGCTGTCCATATTCAGTAAGATCGAGTGCAACACATATATACCTTTTTGCCCTTAATGGATATTTTTGGTCGTGTGTGTGTGTGTCTGTGTGCACATCTGAGGCTGTAGAGATACGTCTTCTGATCGAGTTTCTTCTGTTTCGTTATAAAGTTGGGGCGTCTGTTGACCCGGCTGGAGTCACCATGCTAGATTCAATCAAGATCTACGGTAAAACCAAGGAGCAGTTTGGCTGGCCCGAGGACCCACCAGAGGACTTCTCCTCTGCCTCAGTTAACAATGTCTGCAGCCCCAGCCTCAACCAGGGCAACGGCGCCTCTGATGGAGACATAGCCACCCCGACCACAACCAGTGGCACTGTGCTAGAGAGGTACGAACTGTCTGCTTTAGGGTTCATTAGGTCGAAACGAGCTGTAGGCTTTTACACAGGTGGTTGAGTTAACCACACTCATGACCTGGTGAGACAGCATGGCCAATGACTTTCTAATCTAGTGTGTCACTTTTGAACTACCAGTTATCTACACAGTCAGTTACACACATACTTTATATTTGTTCTCTTATTTCCTACATGAGACCATTATCTGTAAATTGGTCAACATTGCTCTTTTAACATAATAGATGTTGTAGGATTTTCTTACCTTGATAAATCGATTTCTTTGACAGTAATTTGATTACTGTAATTAAATAATTTATTATTACGTTATAATAATTGTGCAATATATCATTGTATATATAGATAGTGCCACAGAGCATGTTAAACATGCTGTAACAGATGTACTTTTGTTTTTTCTTCACTCAAATTGCCTTCTTTTAACATATTTTCATTAGACTGGTTTAGAAATGGGAATTGTTCAGCACATGGCTGAATTGTGAAGAGTGGCAGTTGTCTGTAGAGTGTTTAGTGCATGGCTCTTGTGATCATCTTTTCTTGCATGCCTCTCTTTTGTTCAACTTAATCATTTAATTTCACTTGTTTCTTTCTGTGATCCTCACACTTATTTTTGTTCTTTTTCTTTTGCTCCCAAAAATACAATAAAAAGTTGTGAAACTGAGTCCTTATCAACCTTGGACCGGTTAGTAACTGCCCTTTCTCTGCTTGTTTGTATGGTTTTCTGCATGTGTGCCAGTTTGTGTGTCCATGCCTGAGACTGAACATGCCATGCACCATTTCCATGCCTGTAGAGCAACAAAAACATTTTTTCTTCACATTTATTCTTGCATTCAGTGTTGTTTGGCATTTAGATTAGCACAGACTGCAACAGATTGAGAATGCTTTTTTTCTGTATGATTAGTTGTTAAAGGCAAAATCTACTGGAGAGAGACAGAGTTGATCTATTTTTCTCAATTTTAGGTTGGTTGTCAACTCCCTTGAAGCTTTGGAGAGCTGCTTTGCTGTCGGTTCGTCAAATGAAAAGGTAAACCAATGAAGATTTGCTATTTAAAAAAACTAGCACATGTTTAAGTTGCTTGTCATTGTTGATTTATATTTTTAACTCTTTGTAGGAGAAAAACAAGTCTGCAGCGCTGGAGTTGGCCACGTTGCTGCTGTCTATGCCGACCCCTGCAGGGGTGCAGCAGCAAACCAAGGGACTTCTTGCCAGTCTGCACACTAGCCGTACTGCCTACCACAACCACAAGGTACAAAGTTAATCCTACTGGTCAGACTGGGCCAAATTCATGGTGTTTTGCATGCTTATGGTTTTCTGAGGTATGCAACAAAATTTGATTTCAGTATTATTAATATTTTGCATGACACTAGCACCCAGATTTTGTAGAATTTTTTTATTTATTTATTTTAGTTCAAATGACTTTGTTTGGAAAACCAAGTGTGGCCTAAATAATGAAGGGGAAGAAATAGCAATTGAATCATTATTTTGCCATGATGCTTCAACAGTATGATGAGAATTTGTGTATATTTTGTTTAAATGTGTGTTACTTCCGAAAAACTAATACAACTCTGATCTGCCTTCTCTCATCAGGACCAGTCTTTGCTGAGTAATGCAGTTCAGTGTCTGAACAGCTGCAGCCGCGAGGGGAGGGAGCTCGACCCTGATGTCTTCCAGAGGCTTGTGATTACTGCCCGCTCCATTGCCATCATGAGACCCAACAACTTGGTGCATTTCACTGAAACCAAATCACTGCACCATGATTCTGGTAAGATGCTGTTCTGCCAGTGACTAATAATGGTCAAAACTAGGAAACAGGAGTTCATGTGTAAACCAGTGCTCTGTCTGTAGTCATGATTTAATTTTTTAAAGATGATGTTAAAAAAAAAAAGAAAAAACATCTTCTGAACAGCGATTGGCTGTAGTGATTTTTGATTTGTGGAACTATTGACATAACGTTTCAAACTCATTCACATTCTTCTTTTTCTAACTCAGAGATGACAGAAGATGGACAAAAACATGTGGACGGTGAAAACTGTAATTTCATTGCACAGCTGATGAATAACTTCTGGAAGCTTCATGCACTGAAGCCAAAGAACGCCTTTCTTGCTCCTGCATGTCTGCCTGGTAAGTACAAACACTCACATGGTGTCAAAAAGGTAAAGATAAATCACATAGCTAACATTTAAATGTAATGTAGATCACAGACACAAAATATGTCCTGTCTGAAAAAATTCTAATTAGGTTTCTGCAGTTTTCCAAATAAGACTGTTTGTTTATGTGTGTTTTATTTTTCTCTTCCTCCATCTCAGGCCTAACTCACGTGGAGGCAACAGTCAATGCGTTGATAGACATAATCCATGCGTACTGCACATGTGAACTGGACTACATCAATGTAGCCTCCAAAATCTACATGCAAATGTTACTCTGCCCTGTAAGTATAATACTTCTATTGATCACTCGATGTATAGTTTAGTTTTTCTCCAGGGATTTACCAACTATTTATAATTAAACTTTTTTACCACTGTTCTTGAGTATTTTCCATATTTCCATTTATCTATTAACTTTTTCTTTTTTGACATTTCAATGACTACCTTATTCATTTTGCTTTTTCAAGAATATTAATCATCAATATTTTGATTGGACAGCATGCAGATGTTCATCATAAGATATAATCTCACAATTATGAAAGGAGCCACCACATGAATTCCTGTACTTAGATGGTCATCAAGTAACCACTTTATGTTCAAAATAATTTCAGGACACTGCCGTGAGCTTTGCTTGTAAACAAGCTCTGATCAGAGTGCTTCGACCAAGAAACAAACGCCGTCATGTTACCCTTCCATCTCCCCCACGCTCTAACACACCCATGGGTAAGTGTGCTCACGTTTTACATGAAGTGTGTGTGTGTGTATGTTGTATGTTACTAGATTGACCAAAGAGCTCTTGTACTATGAAATTACCAAGGCATTAGGATTCATGTGACAATGTTTGTGTCTAATTTCCTTTATTAGGAGATAAGGATGATGATGACGACGACGATGCAGATGATAAAATGCAATCGTCTGTGTTGACTGGAGGAGAAGAAGGTCGACAGGAGAGCCAAGAGCAGAGTGAAGTGGACCATGGTGACTTTGAAATGGTGGTGAGGAGAAAGAGTCTGTCGGCTTTAGTTGACATCGTGCTTGTCTACACTGTGAGAGGAAACTGACGTGTTGAACAAGTCCATGTGCCCCTCACACTTTCTGAGTGATCTAGTCTGTAATGATGAACCTGTTATTAAAGTTGGCTTGTTTTTTGTGTGTAATTACAGAATTAAAGTATTTGACTAGTCCTGATTGTGTCAAAAACTAATGTTCTATCACTTCAGTTACTTTAAACAGGTAAAATGTTGCTTTTTGAATAAATTAATTACAAACTTTGTCTTTTTTTGGTCTTCACAGTCTGAGTCGATGGTCCTGGAGACAGCAGAGAATGTCAACAATGGAAATCCATCTCCCCTGGAGGCTCTGCTGGCTGGAGCTGAGGGTTTCCCCCCAATGCTGGACATCCCTCCTGATGCAGATGATGAAACTATGGTCGAGTTGGCCATTGCTCTCAGTCTTCAGCAGGATCAACAAGGTAAGCAAGAATTCTGTCATAATTTTGGTGTTTGTAAATCATGCAGATCTATTATTTGCTCAAATCTGTATCAGGTGAAACATTGTTAATTTATGTTATATTTTAAACATACTCTTTGATATTTGCAGGCAGTAGCAGTAGTGCTCTTGGCCTCCAGAGCCTTGGCCTATCGGGCCAGGCCCCAAGTTCCTCTTCACTTGATGCTGGCACCCTCTCAGACACCACTGCATCAGGTAAACAGGCCATGTCCATGGTAGTATAGCTTTATATGTGTAAATACCTAAAAATAAAATCTAAATAGTAAAAAATAAAATATAATTATTTTACTACTATTTACTTTTTTTTTTTTTTTTACACAAAAAAATTGTCACATTATGCGTCACCATTAATAATGATTCTGAAACTGATGAGCTCTTCATTGGTACTGCTTGTGGTGGGGCTTTATATACTCTCCACAAATAAGAGCATGTTTTAATTTCACTCTTTGATTTTTCTTTGCATTGCTGGTGCACAAGTATAAACTAAGATCATGTATCCTGGCCAGATGACCGTGGTGTATTTACTGTTACAGCTATTGCTATGATTTCAGCCCCAGCGTCAGATGATGAGGGCAGCACAGCTGCTACTGATGGCTCCACGTTGCGTACCTCCCCAGCTGAGCATGGAGGCAGTGTGGGCTCAGAGAGTGGAGGTTCTGCCATCGACTCTGTAGCAGGGGAGCACAGTGGTGGGTGTGATTTCAGTAAAACAGGCCAGATGTTATATATGCATGTTTCAATTTAGTCATAGTATAAACAGGATTTATAGTTAAGTCTGTGTAGATTTAGATGATGATTATCAGTCAGTTTAATGAGTATTAGACTTTATTAGACTTGAAATAAAACCTCAATAATTCCTTCTTAGACTGTCAAATTTTCAGTTTGCTTAGTCTCTTTTGTGCGTGCATTTGTTCAGTGTCGGGACGCAGCAGTGCATATGGCGACACAGCAGTGGAGGGCCACCCTGCTGGTCCAGGCAGTGTGAGTTCCAGCACTGGAGCCATCAGCACCACCACAGCTCAGCAGGAAGGTGAAGGCTCAGAGGGAGAAGGAGAGACTGAGGGAGACATCCACACAAGCAACAGGTCAGACTTCTTACAGGGGAGCTTTAGGTTGAGTAGGAAGCTCTGCTGATAACAAATATCTGTCCTGTCAAGTGTTAAGATATTTTATTTCTGCCATCCATGGTTACCTACATGACTGTGATGAAGAAAAAATATGTGAAATAAATGTGGTTTTTGCAGCAAAAATTCTGACTGTTATTTGTGTTTGGGATTAGGTTGCACATGGTTCGTCTGATGCTGCTGGAGCGCTTGCTTCAGCACCTTTCTCAGCTCCACAATGTAGGAGGAGTCCAAGCCATCCCCTACATGCAAGTTATCTTGATGCTGACCTCAGATCTTGATGGGGAGGACGAGAAGGATAAGGGTGCCTTGGATGACCTGCTCGCACAGCTCATTGCTGAGCTTGGCATGCACAAGAAGGTAACCACTGACTCTTTGTGATGAGTCAAATTCAGATAGGTAGTTCACACTTATCATTTCATCATAAATGGACAACTGAGACGCATCTGAGTTCACATCTGGTATTTATAAAGCTGCAGCCTTTTTTTCAGTTGCGTCCTTATCCGAGAAACATTAGGACACAATCTTGTTCAAACAAAACATACCTTTTGTTAAAACAAAAGGTATGTGGTCACATACATGCTAGACCACCTCAGCATGTGGTTTGAGTAATGCAGTCATTCACACTTGTATTTAGAGCAGTTTTGTCCACAAGTGATCTGAGACCAGTGTAAGCAGCTAAGTGTGAACAGGGGCAAAATGTCATGATTTTACTAAACCCACATCATTCCTCTACAGGACGTGTCCAAGAAGAATGAGCGTAGCTCCATCAATGAAGTTCACCTGGTCATCATGAGGCTGCTGAGCGTCTTCATGTCTCGAACCAAATCTGGCTCCAAATCTTCTTCTGAGGTATTTTTTTCCTTTTTATCTTGTTGCAGATTTTAAAGGTTAAAGTCAATCAGAAAAATTAAGTTTCCAATAAAATATTTAATTGAAATTAGAACCAGATCATCACCAAGCTAAATGTGCCAGAAAACACATTTTAGTTATATTAGCAGAAGGAGTCATGACGTGTGTTTTATAAATCAGGTGTTGCCACAGAATGCACCACTAATATTGTGTTTTACAGACACTGTACAATATAGTGCACACAGTTTTATTAGAGGGATGGATGTTAATTTTGACTGTATATGAGTTTTGACAGCTGCTATTTTCCCCATCTCTTTTTTTTTTTTAGTCGTCGTCCTTGATTTCCAACGCCACAGCGACAGCTTTGCTCAGCCTGGGTTCCATCGACTACTGTCTCCATGTCCTCAAGTCGCTCCTGGAATTCTGGAAGAGCCAACAGGGTGAAGAAGAGCCCGTGACCACCAGCCAGCTCCTCCGCACCCACACAGCGTCCTCTCCCCCTGACATGAGCCCTTTCTTCCTGCGCCAATATGTCAAGGTATCCAACATCAAATATTTCTTTACATCTTGAAAAGATTGTTTTTATTGAAGGAATGTGAACTCACTGAGTTGTCTCTACAATCAGGGGCATGCTGCTGATGTGTTTGAAGCCTACTCCCAGTTGTTGACTGAAATGGTGCTCCGGCTGCCATATCAGATAAAGAAGATTGCTGACACCAACCCCCGTATCCCACCTCCTGTGTTTGACCATTCCTGGTTCTACTTTTTGTCAGAGGTAAGTCACTGAATATATTCACCAGTTTTGTGACTGTCTGTCTTTGCAAAAGACATAAACACAACCTCTTTTTTTTCTCTCTCTCTTTTCTTCTCAGTATCTGATGATCCAGCAGACGCCATTCGTCAGGAGGCAAGTCAGAAAGCTGTTGCTGTTTATCTGCGGCTCAAAGGAAAAATATCGTCAGCTGCGAGACCTGCACACTCTGGACTCCCATGTGCGCAGCATCAAGAAGCTTCTGGAGGAGCAAGGCATCTTCCTGCGGGCGGGTGTAGTCACCGCAACGTCTGGGTCAGCTCTCCAGTACGACACGCTCATCAGTCTGGTGAGTGAGCTTCCAACAAACAATAGAACTACTCAAATTTAATTGTACTGTATATTGCGTATGAATTACATTATTTATTTTAATTTTCCTACTCAGCAAAGCGCTGTTGTTTTGAATTTGTGGGTATAATGGTTTTCTTATCTCCACTTACTTGCCACTTGTTTATATTAAATATTTAATTTTCCGCTACTTCCTTGATCTTCAATACTACAATCAGCTGCTCTCAGTACTTCTGTCACTTCCTCTGTTTAAGTGTAAATTGCTTCTTGTTACAGATGGAGCACCTGAAGGCTTGTGCTGAAATTGCCACCCAGAGGACAATCAACTGGCAGAAGTTCTGCATGAAGGATGACTGTAAGTTGATTGAGTTTTTTTTTCCAAAGTGGAAACAATCAAACTTTTAAGGCCAGTATTTTTCACACTGTTTTTCTTCTTTGTCTTTATTCTCTTTGCCATCCAGCTGTGTTGTACTTCCTGCTCCAAGTCAGCTTCCTTGTGGATGAGGGCGTTTCTCCAGTTCTCCTGCAACTCCTCTCCTGTGCCCTGTGTGGCAGTAAGGTGCTGGCCAGCTCCTCCTCCTCCTCTTCATCCTTCTCAGGAGGAGGCTCTGGTAGTGCTGGACAGACGGGAGCATCTCAGTCTTCTCAGAGCAAGTCCTCCAGTAAAAAGAGCAAGAAAGAAGACAAAGAGAAAGACAAGGATGGTGAGATGACAAAACAAATACTTTGAACTAATTCCAAGCTTCATTTCTGCAATGAACAGGATATTTTGGGATAAACATGGATGTCAGACGCTGTTGGCCTGACTGTATCTTTGTTGACTGACCACAGGGGATGGAGCTGGAAGCCAGGAGGATCAGCTGTGCATGGCTCTGGTCAGTCAGCTCAACAAGTTTGCAGACAAGGAGACACTCATCCAGTTCTTGCGCTGTTTCCTGCTCGAGTCCAACTCTTCTTCTGTGCGCTGGCAAGCCCACTGCTTGGCACTTCATATCTACAGGTACCGTTGAAGCAGTTTTTCTCTATGTCACATACACAAGATGGTTTTTTTTGTTTTTTTTAATACCAAGTTTAACAATCATCCAGAAAATTGTACCACCCATAACCAGTAAAATAAAATTTGCAAGCAGAAGCATGACTAATTAGTTAAAGTGTGAAGTCCTAACCTGGGCTGCTGGCCAACATGTGACTCTTTGTGCAGGAACTCCAGCAAGTCTCAGCAGGAGCTGCTGCTTGAACTGACTTGGGCCATCTGGCCTGAGCTCCCTGCATATGGACGCAAAGCTGCACAGTTTGTTGATCTACTTGGATACTTCTCACTCAAAACACCTCAAACTGAGAAGAAGGTTTGTTTGATTTATTTATTTGCATAGTTGTGTGGTCACCTCCTGTTTGTTCCAGTACTGTCTGCATGCCAACTAAATTGGCAGTCTATGATGTAGTTTGGCTTTAAGAGCAAATTTTTTGAATAATTAAACACAGGTACCCCCAGAGTTTTCAATAAAGAAATCACTGAAGTGTTATTCTATGTGCATAATGTGTTACTTAAAGTTAATGTCCTAATTGCCAACATTATGTCACAGTGATGTTAGAAAGTCTATGTGAAATTGTTTTCTCTGTTTTCTGTCCCAGCTGAAGGAGTATTCCCAGAAGGCTGTGGAGATCCTGAGGGCACAGAATCATATCCTGACAAATCACCCTAACTCCAACATCTACAAGTATGTGTTCACAATCATGGGGCCTTACAGCAAGGAGAATGCAATTGAAAGTATTGAGTATCAATGATGTTGTTTCTCCTGCAGCACTCTCTCTGGTCTAGTGGAGTTTGATGGCTTTTATCTGGAGAGTGATCCCTGCTTGGTGTGCAACAATCCAGAAGTCCCCTTCTCAGTAAGTAAAACGAAATCTCACTGAATGTATATTCTCTGCAAAATACAGATGAAGTCTAGCTAACAGAATTCCATTGCAAGTCTTGACCTTTGACTTTTCCATTTTGTTTTAGTTTAATAAATTTAACACCTACACAAGTTGTAACATTCTTAACATGACAAAATTATGATATATGGACAGAATAAGGACAAACCACAACAAGACAACACTCATCTATCCTCACAGTGACCCTTCTTACAATGCTTATTGTGATTTTAAATTTCGTCTTGTTTGTCTTCTGTCCTCCAGAATATAAAACTGTCGTCTATCAAAGTGGACACCCGCTATACCACCACACAGCAGGTTGTGAAGCTCATCGGCAGCCACACCATCAGCAAAGTCACTGTGAAGATCGGTGACCTCAAACGCACCAAAATGGTGCGCACCATCAATCTCTACTACAACAACAGGACGGTGCAAGCGATCGTGGAGCTGAAGAATAAGTATGTTTCAGTAAAGAGCTGCTACTATTTCTCTCTAACCTAACTACTGGTGTTTCATCTTCATTCATTTAACAGTGTTAAAGGTAAAGCTTCTAAATTGGCTGTTGTTTCAGGCCTGCTCGATGGCACAAAGCCAAAAAGGTTCAGCTGACCCCAGGACAGACAGAGGTAAAGATTGACCTTCCTTTGCCCATTGTGGCGTCCAACCTGATGATCGAGTTTTCGGACTTTTACGAGAACTACCAGGCCTCCACAGAGACCCTGCAGTGTCCTCGCTGCAGTGCTTCGGTGCCGGCCAACCCTGGTGTGTGTGGCAACTGTGGTGAGAATGTGTATCAGTGCCACAAGTGCAGGTGAGCAGCATGTTTCCTCTGCAGGGATGATATGAGACATTAAAGGGGATTAGATTTTTACTGGGTGGTTGTCTCTCTTTAGGTCTATCAACTATGATGAAAAAGACCCCTTCCTATGCAACGCCTGTGGCTTCTGCAAATATGCCCGATTTGACTTCATGCTGTATGCTAAACCATGCTGTGCTGTGGATCCTATTGAGAATGAGGAAGACAGGAAAAAGGTAAGAAGCTGCTTGTAGCTCAAACACATTAAAACAGCAGAAGAGTGAAATCACTTTCCATGAATTAATTTTCAGTGTCTGCCTCCACCTCCACTCTGCTTTTCTTAATCCTTAATGTATTTATCGTTTCTTTCAGGCTGTGACCAACATCAACACCCTGCTGGACAAAGCTGACCGGGTTTACCATCAGCTGATGGGCCACCGCCCCCAGCTGGAGAGCCTCTTGTCTAAAGTCAATGAGGCAGCTCCGGAGAAACCACAGGTGAGTCACAAGAAGTTTTAGGACAGGATCAGAAATAGGATGTGTTGTCAAAGAAGTCCGGCTCATCTGGCTCTTCTCCGCATTGAGAAGAACCAGATGAGGTGGCTTGGGCATCTAATTAGGATGCCTCCTGGACGCCTCCCGGGTGAGGTGTTCAGGGCATGTCTCACCGGTAGGAGACCCCGGGGAAGACCCAGGACACGCTGGTGGGACTATGTCTCTCGGCTGGCCTGGTAACACCTCGGGCTTTCTTCTCCCGCTTATCTGACCTTGGATAAGCGGGAGAAGATGGATGGATGGATGTCAAAGAAGTCACTTTGACAACATTTGTTATCAAATTGAATCTACGTGATGCACAATTTCTTCTGATACATTATACACATTCCTTGTGAAAAAGACAATTAATTTGAGTCTTATTTCATTACTCTTGTTTTATTTCTTAATATTTTTTCTCTTCGTTTGTTGCTGTCAGGATGACACTGGAGCAGGTGCAGGACTTGGTACATCCTCTGCTAACGTGAACAGATACATTCAGCAGCTGGCTCAGGAGTACAGTGGAGACTGCAAGACATCATTTGATGAACTCTCCAAGATTATTCAGGTCAGAGCAGAGAAATAATTTTCCCAGTGAGATGCAGCACTTCTTTTCATGCTCACATATAATTGTGTCCTTTTCTCGTTGTTTACAGAAAGTGCTTGCATCTCGCAAAGAGCTCTTGGAGTATGATCTGCAGCAGAGAGAAGCTGCCACCAAGTCATCCCGGAGCAGCAGCAGCCACCAGCCCACCTTCACTGCCAGTCAGTACCGTGCCCTGTCGGTGCTGGGCTGCGGTCACACCTCCTCTACCAAGTGTTACGGCTGTGCCTCTGCTGTCACCGGTCACTGTATCACACTGCTCCGTGCACTGGCCACTAATCCAGCTCTCCGGCAGATCCTGGTTCTCCAGGGTCTCATCCGGGAGCTGTTTGAGTATAACTTGAGGCGAGGTACCGCGGCCATGAGGGAGGAGGTGCGCCAGCTGGTCTGTCTTCTCACAAGGTAGGTTCCTCCTTCCATGATCCTTTTGTAGTTAAGTAAGACATTTAAGTAAAAGTTTATTGATCTATAACTTCGAGCTTAACGGATAAAGAAATGCACTTGACATTGCCGGACTTCAACTCCACATATTTGCCCCGATATGTTGGCTACATTTCCCGACACATTTTAACTCCATGTGTAGATGCAGTGTATTAGTTTGGTTATAATGAATCTGTCTGTTGTTTCCTTCCTTGTTTTCCTGGTGTAGAGATCATCCAGAAGCCACACAGCAGATGAATGACCTCATCATTGCCAAGGTGTCTGCTGCCCTCAAAGGCCACTGGGCAAACCCTGATCTGGTATGTAGTCTCATATGTTCTACTGGAAGCTCGACAAATCAAGCTAAAGAAACACTGTGATTCTGTTGAACATTGTCAGTGTTGATATGAACTCAGTGTCTGTTTTTCCTCTCAGGTTAGTAATCTGCAGTATGAAATGCTGCTGCTGACTGACTCCATTTCAAAAGAGGGAGGGTGCTGGGAGTTACGGTTGCGTTGTGGTAAGTCTGAGTTCTTGACTTCATATTTATTAAAAAATTATATTTTTCTTCTAGAGCATCTGTAATGCTGAGTTTAAGTTGGACAACTTGCGTTAATGTGGAGACTAACATGTAGCAGCAACATTTTATTGATCAAACTTTGTAAACTGTCTTGTGCAGTCAGGCCAGCATTGTTCAGAGACGAGCAGCTGTTTTTGAACATTTCAGTCTGTCCAGATTCTTCAGTGCTGACCCATATGTTGCTGCACTGTAGGCTTCTGTCTGATAGTATTGAATTTATTTTTCCTTTTTTAGCTCTGAGTCTGTTCCTGATGTCAGTGAACATTAAGACGCCTGTAGTGGTGGAGAACATCACTCTCATGTGCCTCAGGATTCTGCAGAAGCTGATTAAACCCCCTGCTCCCACCAGCAAGAAGAACAAGGTAAATATCTCTGAAGTTGTTGTATTTTCTGTTTGAAATTAAACTCACAACAAATTTAACAAAACAAAGTTATGAGCAATGTCCTTCAGTTCCCTCTTGGCTGTTTTATGTTTCCTTACGAGCTTTGTATGTTTTTGCTTTTGCTTAAAGGATGCTGCTATCGAGTCCCTGACCACAGTCAGACCCTATAGTAATGAAATCCACGCTCAGGCCCAACTTTGGCTCAAGAAGGACCCCAAAGCTTCTTATGAAGCCTGGAAGAAGTGTCTCCCAGCAAGATGTAAGCTCCATGTCTGCTCAAATGCTCAGTGTCACAGTAAAATGTTACCTCTTCATGACAAGATTTTTACTGTTGAACCTTTTTTTTTTATGACCACAGGCCAGGAAGCAGTGTCGAAGCCTCAGGGGAAGGCAGAGCTGCGGAAGCAGTATCTGCTAGAGAAGTATGTTTGGAAATGGAAGCAGTTCATGAGGTCCAGAAAGGGTGAAGGCCTTTTCCCTCGCCTGCTCAAACTGAGCCACAACAACTGGCTGCGGCAGGTAAAAACATTGTAGTTGTACCGGTGGACTATTGGCTCATTCACACTGGGACCTACTCGCTTCTCTTCGCTTCGGATCGCTTGGGACTGCCCCCCCTCAATGTAGCATTCACATTGCCGAGGATAGTGCCTTCTCAGTGTACCTGGCCGTCATTCATGACATCATCTTTTACGCGACACACAGATGTGGAAAGAAGCGATGGAGGAACAACTTTTTTTAACTTTTTTAATTTCTCCCTGCACTGCTGCAAAGTCCTGCGGTAGCCACGTGCAGCCATCTGGTCCGAGAGTTGTTTGTAAATCCTTTCATTTCTGACTGCGCTGTCCAGCTCCCGCTGAATGTTCTCATCTGCGACTAATGTCTAAAAGGTTTGCACCTCGTCCTGAGTCCACGGGGCAGGATTTCTAGTAGCTGATGCCATTTCTCTTCTTGTTGTTATTTTAAACACGTCTGCACGGTTCGGCGAAGATTTAAAAAAAGACGTGCTTGCGGGGACAGATTACATGCTGCGCAGTGATGACGCAACGACACAGTGACGATTCCTACCAATAAGATTTTAGTACCTGCTCCGACCTGACCAGGTACTTTTTTTGGAACCGCAGGAGAGGAGGTACGAAAAGTTGTACCAGGTACCACGTTCCAGGTACTTTTTTTTCCCGTGTGAATGCGCCCTTTCCGAAACGAAGAGAAGCGAGTAGGTCCCAGTGTGAAT
>OOFC01007396.1:10056-21367 GCA_900323345.1 Pseudochromis fuscus
AGATCTCATTTTAAATATTTCCTCAGTTTTAAAATGTGTGTGTGTGTATATATATATATATATATATATATATATATATATATATCTGTGCCAAGTATAGGTGCAAACAGATGTGTGCATCGCATTATGCATATTGTGTCCTGTATTGAAAGCAGTGTGCGCATGAACAGAAGCCAGACAGCTAATGTTTTCATTCTGCCTATCCTCACACACCCTTTATTCACCATTCAAACAAGAGGGAGAATTTATTTTTTCTTCTATTTCGTCTTCCTTGCACCTCCAGAAAAAAAAAAGCAGTTTATTGCATTTTCAGCCCGGCACATCATCAGCTCGGATGGCGCTTGTAAAGGCGGCGCAGCGGGAGAGAGAATGCAGATGGAAGAGAGAATACGCCCCCGGGGGGTCCTCGCTGTGAAAGATAGAAAAGAAGAGACCTCCTTCTCCAAAATGTCTCTATTTGTGCCTAAATGACTGTGTGGGTGTGTGTGGCAGCCAGGACTCCAGCGGTTCTGGGTCCACACGCTCTGCTCTGCTAACACAGATCCATCCAGGCCCTTATCATCTGGAAGACATTATGGGAAACGCTTGGCTGGGCAGTTTGACGCCTTCAAAAGTCTCTCCCGTTGCCAGCTGGGTTAAACGTAGCCGTAATCTTTTGCTCTAAACACCTGTGGGTACCACTGGAGTTGGGAGTAGACAGAGGACAGTTAACAACCTCCATCTAGGATCATAAAAGAAGTACTAGCCCACTTATGAGCCCCCTCCCCTACAGTTTTGGGAGTCTGCCACTCATCAATGTCCTCCTGACCTGTGGAGTTAAACTTCCTCTTCTCAGCATCCTCCGCGGTGACCTTTTTATTTTGTACTGCTGCTGCTGCCGTTATTCCTCGTGACAATACAATCCGGTCGAGCCACGCACCTATTTATCTGTCTGGCCTGCTTTGGGTCTGGGTGGGCCTGCTAGCACGCTGCAATACACACACAGATAATTACACACACACAGCGAGCTGCCTACCACAGTGCTAATAGTGAAAACGGTTTGCCAATCCAGCGGGGAAATTAAAGGGAAAAAAGAGAGGGTAAGGAGGGGAGGGTGGGGCGAATGTAATTCTCAGCGACCTTCGCTTCACCGACTCAAATGTATTAGCCTGCCTTCTTTCTTCAGGCACAGAGAGAAAGCAATCCGCTAGTGTCAAACGAGAACATTAGCCCTCCTTACAAAAGCCAAAGAGAAGGCGACAAACCACCGGCCTAACAATATAACAGTTATATTGCCTGAAGCTTTCCCATGGAAATAATCTGTCCTCCCTCTATAAATGTCGGCTTGATATGGTTCTACAAAAGCAATACAATCTCAGGGCAATGGAATAACGCTATGACAGACTGTATAAGCCTCATACAATTGGTTAGATTTCTTAATCAGACCATTTATAAGCTCAGGCATGCTGTGGAAACCCCCAGAACAAAAGCTCTTTCTTTGCTATTGCCCTTTTGGTTCAGCTGTATATAGAACAAATGTCTGACCCTTTTCTCCAGCATTTTCTCTTCTCTCAGGCTGACAGTGTATAACTTGCTGCTGCATGAAAACATGTCACCTACAACATGTCAAAACATCTCCTGGTAACACAAGTGGAAATGCCTAAACAACGGGCTTGGGACAGCTCTGGGAGGCCCAGGGAGACTTAGCGGGAAAAAAGGGACCTTGTTGTCAGCTGTCAAAAGAAACTCCGGCCCAGAGACCTCACATATTAACGAGTCCCGTCTCACAAACTGTCACTTGGGGCTCTGGCAAAACATCATTAACGTATGTACAAGGGGGCCCAAGACAAGCTAATCTCTGAGTTACTTTTTCCAAGCCTGGAGGGGACATACCTCGCTGAAATAAAATGGTCTGTCTTTCTCTACTTTCCGTCCCACACCGCCATCCCCATGTGACATTCATTAACCCGAACTTGGAATAACAGCTTCCATTTTTCATTGGGCACCAGTCCAGCTGTAATGACCACCTTACCCGATGTCAGTTTGCCTGGACAGACAAGGAAGTCGGAAAAAAGTGGGGCAGTAAACCAGGTCTGTGTTTTAATGTACTCAGCTAAAAACATTAACCCTAATTGACTTGCTAACATTAACATTTTCATTGACGGTAAAGACCTAATCGTTTAAACAGAGGCTCAAGCATGAAGCATGAAAAAAAATCAGTCTTTTTTTAAGCTGCCACCCTCTCTGCTGATGTACCTTCACTTCTAAAACCACAGAAAATTATTGCAGTAGTTGAAGACCTCAGAACGTGGCAACTCACCCAGCGGGACAAACCACCAACCAATCAGAGCTGATGGCTTCAGAAGTGGTTTCTTGTCGAAGAGGGGAGAAGGGCATGATTGCTTTGCTCCACCACCGTGTTTCCACATAGATGGATGGAGATAAAAAAGACGGATGAAAAGATGGATATTCCCCACCCAGATGGCCCAGCTGGACCCGTCCAAAGGGGCCCCTTTGGGTGTCACCCCCTCACGGTTCCACTCAGCTCCGTCATATTTTTAGATGCCGTAGCTGTTTCTGATTTTGCAGCAGCATCGGCCACACATTCGTAAAGCATGTTCGCTCCTCCTAAACTGCAATTATCATTAGCATTGATGGATTTAGCATGCCTCCATCCATTAGCTTCCCTAATTACACTGTCGAGAGATCTGCTGTCGCCAACAATCAAATTAATGAATTTGGCTGTTTAGACTCAATTATTGCCCCCCCCCCTCCCTCTGCAAGATGCACAATAATCCTTTATTCAGAAATATGAGCACGGACTGACAAAGGGAGATTTCTGCCCTGAGGGGGGGATCCTTTCGGCTCAGCACAGAGCGGGTCACACTTCTGTGACGGGGATGGGTGGAGGGCGTGGGGCTAAAACACAAGCAGGGGGACGCAAACTGACCACAAAAGCTCCCACTGTTAGCAGGCTGTCTGAAACGCCCATGCTCACCTCACATGTAGGGCCCACTGCACATTGAACCCTGGGGACGCTAAAGTCTGTTCAGCTGACTCGTTTTCTGTTCCCATGAACGGCTGTGACATGCCTGCAGGGCCTGTGCATATTTTCAGTCATCCTGCTTTGACACACTTGGACTTTGTTTTCCAATTAAGGCATGACAAATAGGTCATAATAACGTGATTATAGGAATGTGACTATACGACTGTGGACTTCTGTCATTGTCCTACATGGCACTGCTGACTCGACAAAAAAACAATTAAAGGTTTTAAGTTGCTTTCAATATTAGTTCTAATGCTTCTAAAAGTTCATTACTCCAAGAGGACAACGTTTAACACACAGTAAAGAAGGTCTAACTGAAAATAAACAATGTAGATAAAACACAGTTAAGTGGTGGATTATCCCACAAATGAACTAATAAAACTGAAAATGAAAAGAATTGGATGAATCCAAACAGTTTTCTTCATTTTTCCAAATAAAAACTGAGAAATTAATTTCTAACATTTCAAGTGTTTTCTCAAAAATATACCGTATTTTCCAGACTACTGAGTGCACCTGTCAATAAGCTGCTATTGAATTTATTCAAACAGTTTCATGTGGTCCACTCTGACCGGGTCTGATGTGACGAAGCTAAATGTATCGGCGGCACAGAGCTTGCTAGCTTGTAAAAAGCCAACGAGCTTAGTGCCGCCGATACATGAGAAACACCAGTGTTTAGGTTCAAAGCGTTGGAAAAAAGTAGCGGCTTATAGTCCGGAAAATACGGTAAATAGAAAATGAGCCTTCAGCACGTACTGATGCTGTAAGCAGGGCTATGAATTTAGCCCACATCTCATTTTCTTTCACACATCTTGTTATCATGAATGTAATGAGAATGAGTAAGTACAATCAATTAGAAAACCGCCCATGGCAAAATGGAAATACACATTTAGCACTTTTTCCCTGCTAAGCGTGCTTCGGAAATGGAAATGCTTTGCATACAGCGGTGCTCTGTGTGCGTCTCACTGTGCAGATATGAATATTCACACTCTCAATGTATGCTTTTGCAAATGAAGCGACCAGCCCTTTGGGTAAACTTCCAAGAAACACTTCATAGGAGTAAAGCAGCAGTGTAGTCACGGCTGTATTATATAGTCACTTTGACTCAGAGCGATTATGCAATATGTCAGTTTTACATCTTCTGCTGAAAAGGTTTTATATGTTAACACAACACAGCCAGAAATCTGTGATACGATTCATGAAGAACCCAGAAAGAAAAGCTTGGTATAAAATTATAAAAAAATACATGGAAAGAAAGAGAACCAAAAGATGAAAAGATGAAAAGGCCTATATGTTTTCTCAAAGAGAGATGAGAGGGAGGGAGGGAAAGAGAAGCACTCCGACTCATTTCTGGGGCCATTACGAGAGGGAATGGCTCCCATTTGTCCCACCTTGACATTTGAGAGGATCTCTGATTACACAGGAGAGAGGAGCAGGCAGAGGTGAGCGAAGAGAGAGTCCTCCACAGGGGTCTGTGGCACGGCTCAGATGATACGCCGTCGTTACAACAATGAGAAGTCAAGGGTAAAAATAACAGGGCACTGGGAGAAAGGGGGTGATGTGGCACAGCGGGGCTGACTTGTATACTGTCTTTTTTAAACACGCTGTCAACGCCCTATTCTCGTTGCCTTCCTACCCCTCGGAGCCCCTCGGTGACATGAATGCATGTGCACCCTGCTGGGAGGGAGGGAGTAAATGGCTGCTTCATCTCGCCCTGATGTATAATAAAGATCAAGAGGTCAAAATGTTTAAAATATCTCAAGGCATTGCAGCCCTTCAAGCAGGGGTCTGAATGGGGTTTTGTTGTATTCTGGCTCTTACTAGGATCATCACTCCACTTTTATTTTAGATCAGTCTGCGTAGAAGTTGTGACTTGGGTAATATGACAAAAAAAGAAATCATGATGCGTCCAAAAGTTGTTTGGGAATGTTGCCAATAGATATATCCTCCTTAGCAAAGGTAGAAATGTTGTTGTCTTGTAGCTGCATTGTGCAGACCTGGCACAGCTACATTGCAGAGTTATTTCATAAAAATATAATAATTTCATGTCTGTATCGTTGCTAATTGGTTACTCTGACTAACTGTGACCTTCTGATAGAGGATGCAGATATAGACTCCTGACAAAGGGTCAAAGAACAGTATTCCCATTTATTCTGGATGGGGGTGCTTGTTAGGGGATATCCTGTTCATGGCTACATGTGTAGGATGTACACGACAGAGGTCTGGAACCACATGACAAGAAGAAACATCGGGAGATAATTGTAAACAACCTTGAGCTAGTGACCCACTGAACTTAACGTTGCACTAAAATTAGCCACGTGAGCGCTACATGACTTCCTGTTTTATGGGCTGATGAGGAAAGAAAGAAACAGCAGCGATACAAGGTCCTCAAAGCGGAGCAGCATAAACAGAGGCAATCATCTATCTGTTTCTGCGAGAAGCTCCCCACCAAGTAACGAGCTGTGCATGCGAGCAGAGCATTCAAAAAAGGCGAGAGGAGGGTAGGGGAGGAGAGGAGGGGAGGAGGGGGAGGCTGAGGTCAGCTAGAGGTAAAGCCTTTGGGTGCTGTTCAAAACTCTCTCTCCACAATGGGCAGGAAGAGAGAAAGAGCGTGGTGTGGGTGGGGATGTTGGTGCGTTCAAAAGGAAACTGCTGAGGGAAGATAGAGAAGGCATGAAGGTTGAGCTGCTGATGTGAGGAGAGTGAAGGAGCGGTAACAAAAGAGGAAAACAGTCCAAATGGCTGATAGAGGTTGTTGGCAAACAGGTGCCAGCATGAACCCAGTAAAAGGTTCGGTGGTGTGAAGCGTGCTCCCATCTCTGTGAGACTCCTTTACGGCTCCGCGACACGTAGGAAGCTCGAGGGCAATGGCAATAATAACTGCACTGGGAATTATTCAATTAAATGTCCCATTCGTCCCCTGTGGCACTCTCCCTCCTCTGTCTTTTCCTCTGTTCACCCTGGGGCCTGTGGGGGGATTGGGGAGGGGAGGGGGGTCTGGGAGCAGTCTAAGCTGGGTGCTTCATGACCCGGTCATCTGGCTGGACATGCAGCCAGTTGGCTCAGAGCAGGACAGTGAACAGACCCTGTGGAGGACTGGATTGTCCTTTTCTGTGTATGCAACTCACATAGGCAGTCATAACAAACCTCACCTGACCTTAAACCAAACAATAAGCTTGAGACAAGACAGGCACTATTTCTACTTCTGAACAGGAAGAGGAAAAAAGATGGTGTTAAAGAAATAAATAAGAGGAGTGTTTTATACAATAGGCACTGTCAGGTAATCAGTTGTTTCCAGATTGGGGCAGTTTCCTTTGAATATAGATCAACCCTTGGATGCGATATCTAATGTTTAAAGCCTCATCCTTTATTTCATTTTGATGGTTGCATTGTTCTCACCGCGTGTAAAGAAGTGCGATTTTCCAATGATGCAGCACTTTGAAAGCCAAATAGGCCGTGCTGCGAGGGCCACATGCCAAGCGGTGCATCTCTTCCGTGGTGTCAGGCAGAGCGGCCGAATTCTTGGCAGTGCACGGGCTGATTTAAGTGCTGATGGCCGGCCAGCTATTGCTAGCGTTTGGAGGGCAAGGTGACTCTTCCATTTACTGGCCTGACAATCAAACTTTCCTGTCAACTCGGAGGCCGCCTGTCCAGGGGGATCACTTCTCTCTGCTTCCTGGTAAAATCCTGTGGGAGATTGTAGAAGTATGCATGGAGCAGAGGGGGCTTCTTGCCACTTATCCCCATGTAGGCAGGGGTCATCATGGAAAGGCCGAGCAGGCGCCAGAGGTGCCGACTACTAATAATACTTTCAGCACTACCCTACTGTGATAATGCCAGAGAAGGGTGCTGTTAGGCAGAATTTACAGTCCTTTTTTTCCAATTACTGCCATCCAACAAAAGAAGTAAGACCGTGAGAAAAAAAAAAAACGCAAATGTGGCTGCAGTGGAGAAAGAACCACAACTAATGTTGCCAATTTAGTGAGGAGAGATCAAGCAAAGAGCAAACAAAGCGAACGATTGTGAGTGGCTCTAACTCAATCAGAGAGCAGTGGGGTACCGCCCCATCAATCACTGTCTGCTTGCTGCACCGGCCGATCACGCAGAGTTGAGTGGTGGAGAAACACCAGCAAGCCAACAGCCCGCTGTGAACGAACACACTGACCGAAAATGACCCCGGGGATCTGGGACTGAGTCGGGAGGGTCGTTGGCTTCCCCTACTTCCTACCTACCTACCCTCTTCCCCACCGCAAACAAACTTTGCTTCGCCCTGAGCCTCTCTGGGGACTTGCTTGATTGTTTGAATAAAGAAGCCTGTGGTCGCTGAGCGCCCCCCTCCCACCTGCCACCCCTTGTGGATCTATAAGCACCGGGGCGTTAGGGCAACAAACAAGCTGCGTAGGACCGCGGCCACATCAATCAAAATCATAGGCCCCCCATTCAAGGTTAGACCACTGAAGGAGACATGTCTGACAAGCCTGGACACGCTGTATTAAAGTGTCCAGAACTCCCTCATCAATTCAGCTAAAGAGCCTCTTCTCTTTCCTTTCTCCTCTGGGACGAGTGGATAAGTAAGACATTGGGAGGGACTGTTTCAAAGTAATCCACCTCTGACTACTGCTCTGCCACCCACACAACATGAACTCAAATTATTCCTCCTTCATTCCCCCTGCTTATCACTGCTTGCTGTTTTCCATGCAGCCTCACACTGAACACAAATCAGCGTTTGGTGGAAAGGAAAATGGCAAAAGAGGAAAACCTGTTGCTAATTATATTATACGAAGCGGAGCGAGGGGGAGACGGGACTTATTGCCAACTGTCCTTTGGAAATAGAAACGCATAATTGAATTATAGCCTTAGTGTTTAATGCTTTTTCATTGGAAGGAAAATGAGTATGATTTTTTTTTTTTTTTTTTATTTTTTTACAGTCAATAGATGTGTGTCCAGATAGAGAGCTGAGATTACCAAATGTTGTCCTGTAATCAGAGTCTGCCCATACGGCCTCTTTTTACAAGCAATCTGTTTTGGATAAAAAGTAAAAGAGCATACGACTGACATCTCCGAGCTGTGTGGGCTGAGGCGCTGTTCGACAAGAAACTTCCATATAGGGAAGCTCATATTGGTTTGGAGCTGGAAAGGAGAAGAAAAAAACCAAAGTGTGCCAGGAGCAGCTTTAGGGAGCCCGGTCCCTGGCAAAGCAAGTCGCCAACTCCCACATCAAGATGAAAAAACACAAAACAGGCAGACACGTGAGACTGCGATGCTTTTGTGCTGCCGCAGATATGCGACGGAGACTTGGAAATCCAGTGGGTTATTTATGAGCACGCGCCTTGTCTCGTCTCTCTCTCTCTCTTCCTCGCCCTCCCTCATTCCTCCTTTTTTCCTCCTCCTCCTCCGCTGTGAAGTGGACCTGCCTCCCGCTGCGAGGTAGAGTGGCTCGCCTCCCGGTTGTGGTCAGGTTGTGCATGAATCAAAGTGGTGACAGAGCAGCGGGGAGGATGGCAGATGCCACGGCCAGAAAGCTTTTCAATCAGGCTGCCCTTCCAAGCCGCGGCCAAGGTGAAACACTTCACCGGTGGATGGAAGGAGGAAAAAAAAAAAGACCCTAAACCCCATAGTCACACACACACACACACATATATGTACTGCATGCATGCAAGCACACAGACCTACTTTAATCCTGCTCATTAGCCAGGGAGTAACCCTTCTACGTTTAAAAGAGGTGAAGAAGAAGAAAGAGTAATGAGAGTGAAGGTCAATGGCTTTCTGATGGAACATCTCTGTCTGCTGTCCGCTCTCTTCTGCCCTCTGGTTAATTAACAAGGTGAACGCTTGTGAAAATGTATCAGCACTGTGCTTTTCATTTTCCATCTTCTCTTTGAGTGGCTCACCTGCCTCATTACCAGATGTGTTGCAAACACAAATTTAAGATGTGCAGTGCTTATCTCTGAAAGTTTTACCCTGCTGACAAAATAAGGTTTGGTATAATTGCTGTGAAGTGCAAACAAGATATATTCAAAGCAGATTGCTCTTTGAGATGCTGCTGACAAGCTTTTTTTTTTCAAGGTGCACTGTTTCAATGTAATTTTAGGTCTAATTTGATTTCCATTGTTATGAACCGTGGGAGTCTGTGAGCTGTAGAAAATACCAGGTGCACAATTTCAGCTGCTTTTGTCAAACCTGGTAGTTAAAAGAAGCGGTGTCGCCCTACGCACTCTATTTTGCTGAGCCTATTTTGCGGCGCCGCTTTTGAACTCCCCCAGCGTGGATGCTTCTGTGACATGCACTTAAAAAAAAAAAAAAAAAAGGGTTCCTGTTGCGTTCCTGGCTTATTTATTTGCTTCCATGACAACAGCTAGTAAACAGTCACGCAGCCCACCTCTCCATATTTGCCTATGGCTGCTTTGCACAAGAGGGTGAGGAGAGAGCTCTCCCCAGCTGTGAAGCTCTGCTCTTCATCATGGAGCTGCTGCATGTTATTGGGGTGGAAAGGTAACAGGGGAATTAGGAAAAGTGGCCGAGCGGAGCTTTTCCCTAAAGCCCCTTCTGTCCTCCACTCTCACTTCCTCTGAAACAGGTGGCACTCTTTGTCGGGTGCTGGGACCATATGAGTGGAGTTAGTAGGATTCCACATGACAAAGAGAGAGCCAGCTATAGATACGGGGTAGGTTAATACCGCCCCCTCCTCCCCCCTCCTTCCTGAGCTACTCTTAGTCATCTCTGGAGTCCAGGCCTGGCCACGAATGCCAGGAGGGGCAGGATGTCTATTGTAGCAGGCACACAGCGGCGAATGTTTGCCTTCCCAGCAGGTCAGGCAGCTCCACGGGGGCAGCTCAGCGGGAGATCAGAGCGAAGGGGCACGGGGAGAGAGAATGGGAGAAGAGCTACAATTAAAAAAAGGAAAAGGGTGCTTTTTCAAGCTTTGAGTTACAGGCACCTGGAAGCAGGGGGGCTGCAGCAGACTTTTGAAGCGTGGCGAGGAGGGAGGCATTCGCTGACTTTCTCCTCAATCTCCCCCACAAAGGGCTGCTTCAGATGGCATTCCTCGAATATCTCCGTTGCCTAGTACCACCCCGCCATACATCTCATCTGAACCACCGCCCGCTCGCCTCCCCTCCACCTCCTCCATCTACTGCACACACTGTCACACTGGAATTTCTGTGAGGTCCAGAAAAATAGCATCCAGACTGAGAGGAAAGCAAAGAAATGAGGGAGGGCTGAGAAAGAGGAGACAGTCTCTTTCCCCCCTCCTGTTTTTTAACCCCTCTCCTGTGCTCCTCCAAAACAAACAGTGCAGCCTTGACTGACGGACTGACTCGCTGACTGCGAGGGATTTTTCAGTGTGCTGAAGAGAGAACTGTTTTTTGGGCTGGTCAGCAAATCCGATGCTATCAATGATTCATAATGTTGTCAGGGGTGCATCGTATCTATAGAAAGTTGGCTCTCCTCTTCGAGTCAGCAAGTCAGGAGGAGGTGGAGGGAACCGCTTGCAGCTCAGGATAAAAGACTTGTAAGCCTTGTTTAAGTAAGTTTAAAGTGGAAACTTTATCAGACTACTAAGCAGGATATCTGACTTGAACAATAAGAACCATGTCTTTCAAATTAGATCAGTTGCCCTTCTTGTGAAACCTGCCTGTCACTTGTTTAGATTCAAATCCACTGAAAACTCTGTTTTTCCTTCAGATGGCAGAGTTACTGCAGCCAGACAAACCTGACAGCCCTTATCAGATGGCAGAGAGAGAGAGGCTGCATGGCAAGGGAGCAGAGGCAAAGCATATCTATTTACTTCAGTTTTTCACTTGAGCTTAGCTTTGTTCATTCCACCTATTTTCAGAGCGAATTGACTTCAAATATTTGCCTTGATGCAGGGGCTGTGGCTTCGCCTCAAACTTCATTAGCCGCCAGAGGCAGCGGGTGCGGCCCCCCGAAACTCCTCTCTGTGAAAGTCTACAACAGTGCGTGAAAGGTAAACACGTTATGCATTCAGAATCGCAGGGCTCACTTAGTCCCCTTATCTCTGTGATGAAGTGTTTTCCTCCTCCAGCTCTCAGGATACAGGCCTCTGCACTTCCCCAAACAAACCTGTCAAGGGTAGCGCACACGTGCAACAACAGCGCTGCAGCCAGACTGCACTCAGTAAGGACTGTTTTTCTTTTTACGAGCACCACTTTGAGTGCTTCTTGTTTGGTTTGCTGATAAGAGCCATGTTGGGGAACATGTGGTGCATGTGTGTTCCATTTGCCCACTAATTAGATTGCAAGGCAGTGCACTGAAGCATGCATTGTAACC
>OOFC01007396.1:21387-40137 GCA_900323345.1 Pseudochromis fuscus
CAGACCGCCCCCGCCTCCACCTCCACCCACTCTGCCAGTCCATCAGATAAGGAAGCCATTCTGGCTCTCATCAGTTTCCATTATGTAAGGGCTGATTTGGTGAGTGGAGCTGCGACAGGGAGTCTGATGGCTCCAACACAAATCACACCCAACTACTGTCTGCAGATACATAAAGCGACTATTCCCTCCCTTATAATCGAGTTACCTATGACATGCCTTGTCAGCGATTAGCACAATAATCCAGCCTCACGTTACACACTGCCATAATTCAAAATTAAGGAGGAAAAAGGGGAAATGGATTTCACTCCATGGCTTGTCGTTCCTGTCTAAAGCCAAAGTGAAGCCGTGCGAGTTGGAGTATATCGCGAAGTGGAACTAAAGTCCCATGAAAACCACTCCATTAACAACATTAAAAATGAAACAGAGCACCAGGTTAAAAATAGGGGAAGCGTTGTAGGTCAGGACGACCCTGTTTTCCCTGCATCCTGGAGACAAGCGGTTTATAACCTTCTGACCGCACCATTGGTTTTACATAGGTTGTGTCTGCTCCAAATGTAATGAATCCTCACGTCAGGATATAAAATAAAACAGCACAGGAGGAGGGAAAGGGAGAGAGAGACGCTCGCAGATGTAAACACATCCACTACACAAACTTCATCTGCTAACAAATTTATGAACAGCCAATTAACTAACAGCAATCTGCAAATTCAGTGTGTGGCTGCTAAATGAAAGAGCAGTGCTAATTTGTAAATGATACATGGATGGATCACCAAACTCAAAGCCCGCCTTCCTTTCAAATTGAAAACCCCCCTAAAACAAAACAGTGCCTTCCTGAAGCCTGCGGGGACTGACTTCTTCTTACTGCGTGTGTTTAGACACAGGAAATTCATTCCTGACTAATTTGATTAACACAAGCATTGTTACTGCTGCATGCTCCCTCCTCCTGTCCCCCTTCAAACTGAGGTTCCTGGACAGTTTAATAGTCCCTCTGGTGCTGAAACTCAACCCAAAAGTAGTGTCAAGGAGCATCCAGGCCTCGAAAAGACAGCAGCACACAGACTGCCATAAATCTCTGACAAGCAGTAAAGAAAGGTTAAAGTGGGATTTAAAACCGGGATTAAAAAAAACCCCAAACCCTGCGAGCCATTCAAGGAGGACAAAAGAAGCGTAGGGTCCAGGTTTTGGGTGGAGCGGGGATACAGTAACAGGATCCAGCAAAGCCCTGTACTCTCCCGAGCCCTCCAGCGTAAACAAACAGCTGAGACAGAGCAGGGAAGACGCACAAAGAAACCACACACACACACACACACACACACACTCGAAGAGACAAGGCAATCAGAGCGAGGCAGTCTGCCCAGGCAAGGCTCACCTCAGGGCACGCACACCGACACGGGCTCATCACATTACTGTCTGTCTCCGGTTTCATCGGCTTAAACTATCTATCTGACAACAGGTTAGCCGCTTAGCCTTTCTGCTGGATGCGACAGCTCGTGGCTTACAAGTCAAATCAGGATCGGTAACTAAACTGTCACAGAGAAGTCCACCTTTAAAGGAGAATGTTCACCACGTGAAAACATCCCACATGAGTCAGATCACTGCATTTGCTTCCCAGCCTAACTGCATAATTAAAATAAGCTGAGACTTGCTTTTTATGTAACTCATTCTTGGAATTTCTCTCTTATTTGGAGGCAATATATAATAATTGCTTTATTGAGACAGACATTTTTTTCATGCAGTAAAGAAAGTAGCCACAGTTAATGGCCTTTTGCTGAGGTTTTGGTCCTAAATTATTCTCCACCTCCTGCACATAAAGCCCAGCAGCAGTTCAGATGAGTACGGTGACTTCATTCCTCAAAGATGAAAAATGGAGGACACTCCAAAACCAAATGGCAGGGGTGAGACATTCCTGTTGCCCTGTGTATTAGCCAGAGCAGAATGACATTAACACAGTTTCAGCGAGCCTGCCGACACTAGATGGCGCAGTTTCATGTGCAATAGGCACGAGGGAGCGAGAGGAGTGAGTGTCACACTCACACGGGAGCGCAGTAATCCTCACACATATGAATGAAACGCACGTGTGTGTGTACTATCACATTTAAATAAACATAAATCTGGAGGTGTTTGTGTTTGTGTGAGCATGTTAAACAACTCCTCTTTTAGCGCAGTGGTTCTCAAAGTAACATCAACTGCACCTACCGGAAGAAAAGCTCCTAGATTTTGATGTAGGTCTCACTCAACAGCCTTTCATTCCCAACTAACTTTACATCAAACTGGGGCCCAGGGGACAAAATCACATCGACTGAATAAGTTTTTCGAGGCCAATCAGCACATCTGTTTTCCATGTACACTAACTCATGGTGTACTCACTTGCACTCGCGGTCCTCCAGATCAAAATGCGGATTGAAGTTGATGAGGATCCGCTGGTGAGGACCAGGCGCCGAGATCACCCACACGCATCTCTGAGAAGAGGGATAAGACATGGGGTATCCGGGCGAGGTGAGGTAGTTGGCGGTTGAGATTCTGATGTTGCCTCCACATTTATCTGCAGAGAGGAGTGAGGAATAAACAGATGTTAAAGGACAGAAACAAAGGGGACCTCACTGTTGGCTGATGCCTCTTATTCATGGCAGATTACTGAGAGAAAGAGAGCAGTTGGACAACATGAGGTAATCTCTGTTTTGATCTCTTCAGGCTGATTTTACGGGACAGTTTCTCACAACAAACACATCTTTTCAATCTCGGAAATATACTTTTGATACAAGGATCAAATGAATTACTGGATATTTATCAGAAAAAGATAGATTGTAATTACGCAGTGAGACACATCTATGTATTTGGTGAAGAATTTTCCAACAGAATTTAACTGCATGATTGTTACAAAGTTTTCTGGGTGACATGCTTACAAAAAAAATCTAAAGTAACAAAGGAAAATTATTTACAACCAGCTCACTTAGTGAATTCCTTGATTTCATGCTGTAACATGCTTGAGGTTTAGTTACACTGTTACAGGCAGTAGATAAAGAACAGCAACAGCGTTTGGTAAGTGATCCACACAACACCAAAGTCTGAGTGGAAAGTAGAAGAAGAAACTTTAGTTTTGCCGAAGCCTGAAGTCCCAATGATCTGCAGCCTCTTTCCTTTGAACCTCCATCTAAATTATGTTTTAAATCATTAACAATAATAATCATTTATTTTTCAGAGGCTGGCTTCAGCTACTCATATTTATCTTCATTTGGATTCATCTTTTTATGAAAAACAGCGTCCCCTCATCTGCTGCTCTTACACAAACCTCTTTAAAAAATCAATTAAATCGGAATAAATAAAAAAGCAGAAACGAAACTAGTGCTGTAAGAAGAAAACACAGGGAAGTTGTGTAAGTGGATCTTTTGTTCTGACTTTTTGAACTTCGTCAAAACTCAGAAATCCAGGCATGCGTAACGAGGAGCAC
The DNA here is from genome assembly GCA_900323345.1 of Pseudochromis fuscus. Classification (NCBI taxonomy): domain Eukaryota; kingdom Metazoa; phylum Chordata; class Actinopteri; family Pseudochromidae; genus Pseudochromis; species Pseudochromis fuscus. The sequence goes on from OOFC01007396.1 coordinate 24,836, forward strand.
CTAAACTTATGTCCTCTCCGTGAAAACTGAACTCAACTTCTGAATTTTAACTTTAATAAACAGTTTTATTGTAGATTTCAGGACTCAGAATAAACTGTAGTTATGCAAATAAAACAAATATCTGATAATATTTTAATAGTGTCATAGGAGAAAATGTCTCAAGGGCAATAATGTAACAAAAACACTTTACGCATTAAAGTAATATAATGTTAAAGTTTTATCGTTTACAAGTTCAATAATAAAAAGTAATTAGATAGGGGCTTCAATAATCTGTAACACCCATAAATTCACTATTGAGCAACATTCAGTCTCTGCAGAAATAACAGAAGAGGCGTTTTCTTTAGGTGTTGGCAGAATGTGCAGGTGAGCGCCTCGCGAGTTTGCCCAAAGATCAGCGGAGATCAGAGAGGGCTAATCTTTAAAAAAATACTGGGATTAGTAGCTTTGCAGAGTACATAACAGCTTTATTTATACAGATATCAAATGTCAAACTCACCGTTTTTGAAAGCCTTGACCACCAAGAGGATTCCCATGAACAGGATAAAGACTAATCCACAATGCATCCTTGTTTTGTCACCAAAAAAATAAAATTACGCATACAAAACAAAAAACTTCCTCCGAAATTTAACTCCTCCAAAAGATTTCTTTTTGGCAAGTATTCTTCTTCCTCTCCTCTCAAAGCAACAAATATAAAGCAGAAGTGTCTCTTTCGCTGAAGTTGGAAGTGATCTGAGTGCGGGCTCAGGTCGCTGGCATCCTGTCATTCAGCTCCTGTTTCCTCTCGCCTGTGCCGGCTGCTCTCCTCTCTCCAGCGCCGACCGTGCCATATCCTTCCCAAAAGAAGCCAAAGAAATGTCAAGAAACAAGCCACTCCACTTCTCTACTTTTGCGTCTTTACTCCTTCAGTTGATGCCCGGGCAGGATGTAATCCTTGGCTGTGGAGTGCAAAGAAACAAGACGGAGATGAGAGCAGGTTACGAACGCGCGCCGCGGCTGTGCGCTCTGGACATTCCCCCAATATCAGTCTAAAAAGCGCCGTTGCTGATACAAATAAGACCAAGAAGGCACGGATACACCCCTTCCCCAAACTGTGACCGCTTTGCTTCTATAGGCTCAGAGTGGGGACTCGGAGAGGTTGATGATTGGCTTGATTACAAATAGCCAACCTATGTCTGAAAAGCCCCCGTGTCTTTATATGTAAGCGGAGCTGCACACTGAGTCACAGAGCACCAGCAGTCCGTTAAGTGACATGACTCTCTCTCTTTCTCTTTCTTCCTCTCTCTCTTTTACTCACTCACCCTCTCCTCCCCTCCCTCCCTCTTTCTTCTTTTACAAAAAGGAGCAAGACATTAATGGGAGATGTAGTGACAGAACAGGACTCCCTGGAAACACTATTTGACATATTCGCACATACAAAATAAGCTATGTCATGAAAATAAGCTTTTATTTTAACTGTTATTATATGTTTTTTAAACACTTGTAAAGAATCCTGGAGGTGTATTTCCTCAGGACGTCTTCCTGGGACTGATCACTTTATGACACACTGCGCCTCATCAACACAACTTCCCTTTTCTGTCTCCCATTCCTTTACAACGCTGATCATTCACATCCTCTCTGTACAACAGTAGAGTACAACAGGCCCAGTTTTTTTCCCCACTCCGTAGCTAAAAGTATTTTTCCTCCTCAGTCTTTCTGAATTCCTTTTACGCACCAGCAGCTATCCAGATGCGCCGATTGTTAAATCCTGCCCCACAACAGTGACACCATTAAACTGGCACTCTGAAAATTTAGAGGAAATCAATTAAAGCGTAAATTATAGTCGCCTCGAGTCGTTTACTCAAGGCTGCCCCTTTACTGGGTCACAGTGAACAAAAAGGAACGGAGCCGGCTTGTAATTCAGCCACCTCAGAACATGCACTTTACTGTCCTGCAAACCCAGCAGTAACATAACACATGATTACACATATCTGTTTTAATACGCACTTGGTGTATTTTAGATTTAAACATGCAAATCATAATGTGGTGATATCAGACAATTTTGTAGAATAATAATAGTCTAAAAGCCTACAAATAATAAACCGTGAAATGATTTGTGTAAAATGATTTAAAAACTGTTTTCGTCTTCTTTCAATCCTCGGCAGAAGTCAAATAAAAACAATCTGCATTCACCTGCGTCTTCAGGACTCGCAAACCCGCAGGCATCCAGCCCTCCTCTCTCCACTTCCAACATGCGTGGAGCAGAGTGTACGATCCGATAGGCTTCCTCCAGGTCTCTATAAATGACACCTGATTTTCTCCACAGCTCCACACAAAGCAACTTATTCCCCCCCTTCCCGAAACCCCCTCGTTGTATACGCAGAAGAACAACAGTCCAGTTCAGTCCATTCCGCGCAAAGACGCACAGCCGATGCCCGGAGACACACTCTCCCTCTCCGCGTACAGACTCGTCTCTTCACCGCTGATCTCTCCGGGTCTCTCTCTCCGCCGCCTGGCTCTCATTCACCGCTGTCACAACTGATATCCGACAAACGGGGGAAGCAAACAGACAGTCCCCAAAAACGTCTCACGGAGATAAAGAACACTGTCGATTAAAAACAAAAGTCCTTATTGATCTAATATAAGTTTGGTTCCCGTCCGTCTCTCCGTGCGCCACCGCTCTCGGCTCCTCCACTGATGCGAATGCAGAGGGTTTGAGTCCCTGCCAGCTCCACACGCCCCTTTACGAGGGATGAGTACGCGGGTGCGCGCGTTGGTTTCAGTGCTTGGTGTGTGTGTGTGTGTGTCTGTGTGTGCGTCTCTGCAATCGATATGCAGATTTCACCCAGCTGCCTCTTTCTCTCTGCAGCCTGTAGCCTTTATTGGACGCATCAGAAAGTCACATTAAACACAAGATGAGACGGCGTCTGTGCGCTTCTGAGCCACCGTGAATGCTTATATATAGATGTATATTTTATTTTAGATCACTCAGAAAATCTTTCGTAGCTATGCATGTACAGGGCTTGTAAGGATTATACATAAACATCAGAGTCGATCTGTAACTCCCCAGGAGCACTGTTGGATCATTAAAGTGAAATCACAACAGATAAAAAAACATGCTATAGCGTGCGTTAAGGCCACCACAGTGCACCATACACACTTTCAATCCTTGTAGGAATATCATAGAAATATTATAGGGATAGTGTATGGTCTGATGGAGCCTACAGGGGCCCGAGGGACTCGCTGTGGTTTTTGTTCCTGGGAACAAAGAAGCTGTTGAACAATCTGTCTGTCACCTACTTTAGCTCGTACCAAAAATAAATACACACACACTTTTGAATGACAGCAAATGTATTTCCGAACAGGATCCGGTCACGAGTGACATTACAGGTGTGAGATGTGACACTAGGCAGCGAGGCTGAGTGGGTAACCCACAGAAAATAAAAGTACTTTCATTTACTATCACCTTCACCGAGGAAGTTTTGTTTCTTTGTTTTTCCATTTGTCTGGTACCAACATTTGATAAAAACTACTAAACTATGTCAGTTTTTTTTTTTTTGAGGGAGATTGTAATACAGAAGAAGATGATACAATTCAGGGTAGGATCAGAAGTATGGGATCTGGTGTTATACTGGGTTTATAATTCAACAAGATGGTGTTAGTATTTCACCACAAGAGGGCAACTGTGTTCAGTCCACAGCATCAGTGCAGCTGGATTATGTCCTGGTGAAGGTTTGTGCTCTCTGAGAGCTTTGTAATTATTTATGATTCAAACAGAAATCCCACCTTTCCCTGGATCCTTTTTGAAGAGACTGATGAATGAGCACTAGAGTAGCACAAAATTCATTTTGAAGATAGTGTTTTGCTGTACAAAACACAATAAACAAAGCAGAGAAAGCTCTGGTCATAAAATCCATTCATGCTTCACGTTATTGTGCAACTCTCCAGTAAAGAGGAACTGAAACAAGATTCAGCCTAATATAGCTCAAACTTCCCTGACCCTGCTTCTGCAGCCACTCTCAATGGGCCTGAAGGGTTAAGCCTGGCTGGCACACATGCCGCTGCTGCTGTTTTAGCTCAATTGACTGCAATAAGCGGAGGCTTCCGGCTGCAGGTCTGTGTGGTTGGGAGGTTTCTGCCCTGTAGGGGGCGTCAGAGCTGGTGAGCAGCTTCAGAGAGAGAGGGAGAGAGACACCCACTGCTCCCCAGGCTCACCTTACTGTACTGCCTCTGAGACTGCACCGCTGGATTTAAAAACAAGTGCACCGATTCAAGGTTTTTGCAACTTAATCCCTGTATACATTGTTCTTCCCATGCATCAGCATTAAAGCTCATTCTCCTTTGCAGTGGCGCTGAAACAATAATCCTCGTGTAAAGTGTATTATATAATCTGCTTGGTCTAAGAACAAAAAACATCCCTGAAAAACACAAGCAAGCACTTTGTCAGTTCAGGAGTCAGTGTATTGAGATGTCCCCTGTTTCAAAAGTTTTTCTGTGGCACAATAGAGCACGATAAGCCTGCAATCCCTACACGCTATTATTTTTTTCATTCCTGGAGAGAGACAGAGACAGAGGATCGAGGGGCTTTATTCCCATCCCGTCCCTTAGTAATTCTATGTCTTGCTGATAACACGAATGTTAAAACGGTGCTGGGCATCTCTATCAAAGGCAGCACTAACTAGCCTTTCGTGTCTTCAGGATAACACAGGAACAATGGCTTAGAGTCATTTCACAAGGGTGCCTGCCGGTACCGTATCTCTAAGGGAGGGGGGGGTGTAGAGGAACAATAAAAGAGCCATTTAAAGGATTTGCTTCTTCATATATATCCGCACTAATCTTTAGTACAGCCCTGATGAATAATTAGCTCCGGTACAAAAGCAGACATTTTATGGGTCCTGTGAGCAGTGGACTTGATTTTATTAGCCTGCCCTTTATTCACCAAAGTGACTGAGTCAGAGTGAAATGCTCAGGCTCAAAGCATCTGGCACAAAGTCAGACTGAGCATTTCACTTTAGGTCCTGATTGAAGAGTCTGTCTTTGGAGTCACCTGCTAAGAATTTCTACTTTTCGTGCGACAAGGGCTCAGAGGATGGTTTGATGAGTGAGTAATAACGCTATCACTCAGCTCATATCAATACCATGATCAAAACAACAAATACAGGTTTAGGAGATGTGGCACTAATTCTTCCTGTATAGCTGAAGAGACTGGGAAATCAAATACAGTGAAGTTACTGCAACTTCAAAACTTCATGTGGAAGATGGAAACTTCATGTTTACAAGTGATTAAAAACTACATCTTATGCACAAGTGTAAATAATCAGTAAGATATTGGCAATTCTCATTGGCCATAAATCCTCCTCTATGACTCAAATTCCTACACATTTATTTACAGATGATGATTTCAGGTTAGGTGGAGACTCCAGAATGAATACCCACAGGGGATTATGATCAATTAAAATTGTTTTCATGAAAACAGTTTTATCTTTCTGGAAGATCTATGACTAACTTTCAGCTGTGAGGGAGTTTTCAGACCTGCCGTCCTCCGTCTGGTTGAATCAGACACGGTTCAGTTTCCCTTAAAGGTATGTTTGATTTGTTTGGGCAGATCTGAATGGTGCAATCAGTTGTGGTGGCACATTATCCTACTTCCATCTGACCAAACTAAAGGGCGTACTCTGCTTGTGGGAAAAAGCTCCTATACCCAGGTGTGCCTTGTGGTGTAAATCAACAGTTGTTAGCAGCCAGCTAGCTAATGGATTGTTTTTTTTACTTCGACTGACAACAAAATGTGTTGCCTTCCTCCTGTATTCACTTCCTGAGACACATTCAACCAGTGAAGAAAGAAAACATGTGATTGATTTCTGTGTCTTTTTTCTGTGCAGTAGGAAACACAACCAAGATTAAAATGCATCAAGTTTACAAGCTGATCTGCTGCAAATGGCCTAAATGATATATTAGCTCCCACCACAGCTGGACTGATCACAAGTTTATAGTACACCAAAATACCCAAAACACGAGAAGCAAACCAACCAGCAGCCTCGGGGGGAACGAGCGGGGCCACCCATTCTGAGATCTGGTCCATTTTCCGATTGCAGCTGCATGGCGAGGCCTGATATTTTCAGCCCTTGCTGCCCCAAATGACTGGGTGCAGGGTGCCAGTCCTGATGTCATATCATCCAACGTATGTCGTACTGATCTCAGTCAGACCTTGGGGTTTGCTTGCTGCTGTCATATGGACCATTTAATCTTTTGGATTTATGCACTAAAAAGCCCAACCTTTGATATGCGCTACACCATATCCATCCTGGCAGCATTTCCTCTGCACAAACAACAAGTACTCCGACTGTCAGAGAGTTCACCAGAGACATCACCACAGCGTGTACTCTGGACTTTTAACTTCAGTATGAGATGACAGATATGGTATTTCCTCCACCAGTAGGAATATTTAAATGCATGTTCCCATTCCTCAGCGCTACAAGGTGGATTAGAGGCACAGACTGTGAACTTTTGAAAAAGACCTTGTTACCTACTAATCACACAGTGTTCCAGTGTCTCCTCCATGACAACCGCCGTGAAAAGATGGCCACAGGCGGAAAGGTTATTGTGCGGAGGGCTATACAACTCTCCCAGTAAAGAAGCCGCTGTACCTGCTGTTGATAATTACTAGCTGGAGAATGTTTCGCACACGCTGTTGAACAGACACAAACGACACACCTTCAGACTCTGACAATGTGTCGTAACCCTGGGCTTTTTTGTTCGGAGGAATGTGGAATACACATGTGTGTGTTTGTGTGAGGCAGAGAGGGGACGGCAGAGAGACACAAACAGGAGGGAGCTGGATGTCTTATATTCACTTTGTGAGGCTTCTGGGTGAAGACACAGGAAACTGAAGACACCGTGAAAAGCTCCCTGACTTTTGAGGGTTGGTGGTTGATGGTGGTGTTTGGGGTGCAGGCTCAGTCAGATCAAGGTCTGGAGTAATTGCTACAAAGGCAGCGTTTCTCCTCCGAGGCGTTTGGTCGAGGTGAAACTAAGTGTGAATGAAATTATCAGAGGGCTGTATAAAGCGCTTGTGAAGTTTAGAGACATTATGGTAATGGAGAAAAAAGAAGCACGAACGTGAAACAGGGATATTCCTCATTCAAACAGAGGAGGAAGCACAGAGGAGGAGGAGGAGGAGGGCGGGGAAGAGGGAATAGAACAAAAACATAAAGAAATGGCTTCATTAGAAATAGAAACATTTACAGTGACATTTAGTAAAGCGGGGAAGGATGTATGAATAAATATGCATAATGTTGCCGGGAAGCTTCGAGAGCTTCTCAGGGGCAGAAGGAGGGTGAGAGTGATGGCTTCTGAATTAATGATGAGGGAGCCTACTGTCTGTCTCTGTGTGCATGTGGGCCTGTATGAGTGTCTGCACATGTGACAGTGTTTAGTTGCAAATGTGTGTATGTGTGTGTGTGTGTGTGTGTGTGTGTGAACTTTGGGCACACACACACACATCCAACTCACTCTTGCAGCACCCCAATTTCACATCATCACTGATGGAAATTACCCAATCCTAGATACCTAATCAAGCGATCATTTTTTTGGGGGGAGACACACAGATTTGCGATTGTCTCTGATGCTTAATTACATTTCTGGAAAGCCAAGGAGCAAACCCGCCTGGCAAATTCCAATTTTTGTTGGTGGAGATATATCTTTTTCTCCCCCCTTTTTTTTTAGTGGGTTAATTTTCTATTCTCCACTTGTTTTTTTTTTTTTTTCTTTCTCCACTTTGCAGGCTGAGATGATGAATATTGTGCTGCTCATCATCAAACGCACAGGGAGAAACCCCAGAGATCAGGGCAATGGAGGGGGAGGGGAGAGGAGGTGTTGAGCGGGAGGAAACTGTCAGGAAGAAATGCTATGTAGGTCATTGAAGAATTGCACTGGGATATTGCCTCCTCAGCTCACAGTCTGGGAAGCTGATTTGATTTCCGGTGAATCCATCCGACTTGAATTATGAGAGATTACCCTCCCTAAAATCACCTTGGTGACTGCTGTAGAAACCCTCTGCTCTCAGGGGGGATCTATACATAGAGATCTATACGGTATATACCTGAAGTTCTTCAAAGAAATCTTAGTCATACAGCTTCTTTATTGCAGAGGTGTGTCCTTCAGATAAAAGCTGACATGTAGTGGGAGGAGAACTATCCTTCACTCCTTTACTTTTGAGGCTGGCATCAAGAACTACTCCCACTGTGTATATTAAGGAGGAAGAGAGATCTATGAAATCTTAATAATTGACGATTCTTTAAAACCTCAGCTTTTATTCAGTGACAAAGTTTTTTTGAACATTCAATGCCATCGTTCGCCTTAATGTGTGGCCAAGGTTAGAAAATCACTGTGGTTATAGAATTTAAAAAATGCTGAAAAGCAAACTCTGGTCTCCTACACGAACTCCTACATACTGGAGTCTCTTGCATAAAGGACACACTCTTTACTGCAAATTGTGAGGATGACAACAATCATACCATTTCATTCTTAAACAAGCAGCAGCTTTAGATTTTGGTGGATCCAACATTCATGTCCAGTTTAGAGTCAAAAAGTTGCAGTGAGTTTAAGGGATGATCTACATCACAAACAGGTAACAGTCTGGCTACAGTGAAACCTGAAGCTCATAGTGAAAATGATCAATGACTGGAGATGCTGATTATACGATATTTCATTGAATAAAAACAGTCAAGAAGTCAACAAATACTGACTAGACCACAATTACCGTTCACTGTGGAGCTGTAAATACATTAAATATAGTGTCCCTGCAAATATTTCACAATAAGAGTCCAGGTGAGAAATAAGTGGTTTATGTCCAGTTAAGTTAGTGGGTTTGCATTGTGAACATTAAACATTAAGCAAACAAAGGAAAATTAGAAATAAAGTCCTGCCTCTGATACAAGCCGGCCTCAAATCGTGGCCTGATCCCGTTTGCAGTTTAGGAAATTAAAAACCTCAGGCACAATTTCAAGACTTACGCTGGTAAATTGGTATTGCAAATTGGATTATTATGGATGCCTATTTGAGGATTTATGCTACCACTATTTGAGGATTCCTGTTTAATGAGATGGGAAAGTGACAAATGGTAAATATGCTTGTGGTGCGATCGCCTTTTAAGATGCACTAAAAGAAAAAATGGTGCTCTTGAAGTGTGCAGAGAGGGAAACAGGTACCAGCAATGTGAACAGTAGGATGAAAAGCATTTACTAGCTGCAGCGTTTGTTTGATAATACCATCAGAATAAAGACCTGCCAAGGTCCCCACGTCTTCATCAAGGTTCAAAGCATATGCAATTCATGGATTCATTGAAGATGCACCAAGACAAGGTTGAAACTGCATTTATTTTCAAAATCATCTCATAAATAAAACTAATAAAATGCTGCATGAAACTAAAAGAAGCTTGTGTTTATAAGTCATGTAACCATTAAACTGCACACTCATAAACCCAGAATGCATCTTCTTTGTGCCTGAACAGGGCAGAGGCCTTGGATTGATTCAGTCAGGGTTTTTCTTTTTGAGTCACCCACTCGCTCTGTGTTGTTAAAATTGTTTTTATTGACATATTAGTTTCTGAACATGGAAAAAAATATTCTCACGCCTCTGGAAGTATTAGCAGCAGATTTTGATATCATTTAGGTGGATTTTTACATTATAATCCTAAGCAGCTTTGCAGCCAGCACTGACAGTGGTGGCGGTTTGACTTCTGATTACAGACGATAGCTTTTTCCTTTGAGAGATAAAAAGTGCCGACAGGTAAACTGCAGCCCCTCCCTGCCACCCAGCCTTTGTTCGGTTAGTAATTGCCTCAACAGGTGGTAAACCTAGCTGCCCCTCTGGCACCTCCATCCTCACAGGAGGGGTTAAAGACACACACAACAGGGGTTGGAAATGGAGCCTGAAACAGCAGCACAGTAAGAACAAAGCTCAGCCTCCCAGTAATTAAGAAGAGGAAATCCCAACAATGGCGGCCTGGCCTGTGATGGAAAAGATTAGCTGAAACACTGAGACGGGCTACTGAGGAAGATGAGACGCTTGCCTTTGTACATGAGTGTGTGTGTGTGTGTGTGTGTGTGTGTGTGTTGCTGCAGGGGTGGGAGGCACGTCTATCAGCGTGTGTGTTTGTGCTGCTACAGTATGTGTGCTGTCATCCTCATATGTTTTATGAGGCTATTTTAACGTCTTGTTGCGTGCGCCTTTTGTGTTTCCGTCTCTGTCACAAGATCTGATTGTTGTGATGAAGCTGCTGTTGACATAACACTGTATCATGTGACAGGACTGATGATTTAGTGTTGGATTATTTACAGAAGACTGGCAGGATGTGAGGAAAGAGGCCGAGCCAGTGAGATCACAGGGAAAAAATACTGATGTTTGATGCTGACCTAACATTTGGTCAGGAAGTACTATGATATCTCATGAGCACAAACACATCACAAGATTGCATTTAACCAATGAGCCCAGAGATGGTCACACACAGTGGGCTGGTACATGTAGAATTACCCTGAATAAAGTAATAAAGTGTTTTTCTCAGAAAGCAGAACAACCAAAGGGACTTTTTCCTTCAAATGTCCCACACACCATGTGACCGCCTCACAAGTAAACAGCCACTTTAAACACACTTCCCTATCAAACATACGCAATTATTTCTGATCTAACACGAAGGTACAAAATTAAAATGCCACAAAAATGCAATCAGGGTGAAGGATTCACTCGTCAATGAGACAAAAATTCCTCTGGCAGGCGAACTGATGCACAACATTTCACATGGCATACTGCTCAGGATACATCATCGTCCTCAGGCTGTGCACAGGCAGGACTTCTTGAAATTAATTTTTCTAAATGAATCTGGCTTTCACCCTAAAAAGCTAATTGGCTCTCCAGTCTCCTCATCAGAGCTTAATGGGATTTTAAGGTGTAGCAACAGAGAGGAATACATTGTTCGGTTTCAGTTTTGGATAATGATCCTTTCCTCTTTATATGCTGGTAATAACAAAGAAACTCATCAGCAAGCTGCGGGGAATCATTTTCTGCCTTAAAATGACCATGCTGAGGTTTCAGTAGGCCTTCTTGCTTTAGAGTTTTTCTTGTCAGGGATTCGGCACAACAGCCGCCTGATTTCGCCAAAGCGCCCGGTTGCCAAACTCACAATGCACCAGAACTGTTCCCAGTCTGCTGGACTCCTTCCAGAGGCCGGCATCGGCCCAGAGCTGGCCTGAGAGCGGCTAAAGTACTCTGAAGTGATACTCTTGACTGAATTAGCCCTCTTCAATGTGCTGGAGGGGGAATAACAAGTTTACTATATTTATTTCTTTTTACATTATTCACATCCACAGACCTATTTTAAGACCCTCAATGTCATTAACACAAAACTTGGCATGGTATCATAATTTTAGAACTAACTATACGCTTATGTAGCTCCACAGCATTTACAAAGCAGCACTACAAAACTAAAATACACAGCAACCAAGGTGAGAACACAAAGCTGGATGCATCACAAATGGTCCTGACCAGTGACAAAGGTCTGATGTCAGTTGTTGTTGAACAAAGAACTTTGAACAAATAACTTAAAAACTATAACTAAGACGACATGATGAACATTTTTGAGATATAAAGGTCTGATGTGTCCTTTCATTCATTCATTCATTCATTCATTCATTCATTCATTCATTCATCTTGTACTCCAGGGGTGTCAAACTCGTGCCATGGAGGCCGAGACCCTGCAGGTTTTCTTTCCAACCTTCTGTCCAGCAGCTGATCTCACTGATGAGCTCCTTCCCTCAAATTGAAGGAGGTGTTGGTGATTAAAATTACCTGCTTTAGTGCCTGGTTGGAAAGAAAACCTGCAGGGTCTTGGCCCTCCATGGCACTAGTTTGACACCCCTGTTCTACACCCACTTATCCAGTTGGGTTGCAGGGCTCTGCTGCAGCCTATCCCAGCTGGCAACAGGTGAGAGGCGGGGTCCACCCTGGACAGATCGCCAGCCCAACACACAAAAACAGACAACCATCCACACTCACACTTATGGTCAATTTAGAGAAGTCAGCTCACTTAATGTTTGTGGAGGAAACTGGAGAACTCAGAGAAAACCCACCATGCACAGGGAGAACATGCAAACTCCACAGAAAGGTCGAGGCCAAGATTCAAACCCAGAACCTTTCTGCTGTGCTGTCTTTTAATTCAGTCCCCACAACTGTTTTCACATTCTGTTACATCCCTACAGTTTATTCTATGTGCAACGTCTGCTCTTATATAACTGGAGATACTTACTATTTGTCCTTGTCTTATGACTGAATACCACTGCTGTGCAATAGCTACGCTGACAGTGTTTCATTCACTGTGACACTGAGTGGGGGTTGCAGAGAGTTGACAGTGGAGATAGCTTTGTTACATGTGTGAAAGGCTATTCAGCTATTTTTTTTTCTTTACTTACTTCATGTTGTGCTCACTTTCAACTGCGTCTCCTGGCAGCAAACAGCTCAAACAAACCAACCACAGTTCATGGGAGTCCCACTGGATACCTCTGTTGAGTGGACACTTTTTAGGTTAAAGTAGAGATGGACTGAACTCAGGAGTATTCAGGACTGTACACATGTTTCAGCTGTTTAGATTGTTACCTGCCATCATCTGATCACTTACAAATTCATGATGCAGCGTTACAATGAGCCTAAACAACCAGCCGGAGTCTTAAAGAAGTAGCACAAGTATAAAGAACAGAGTCCTGCAGCAGATGGTGTTGCCTCCGCAGAGGCCTGATCTCAGCATCACTGAGTCAACATCATGTGGAGACAATGAGAAGAAATTCACAGAAGAACTGTGGCAAATTCTCCAAAACACTTCGAACAAAATACTTTCCATGTACCTTAAAAAAAAAATCAAGTGAACCGAGGAGAACTGCAGCTGAATTAAAAACTTATCATCATGTTGTTTTTAAAAGTGTCTTTGCTTTGTTTTTAGTGCATAAACCTACACTGCAAATAAAGCTTCAGGCTTGCTGTAGCTTTGGCCGTCACTCACCCACCAGGCTTTGCACTGCGGTGTGATTTGTGCACACGGCAACAGTCTTAAAAAGTCCAATGGGGCATGAAACAAGATCGGTCACATGATCAGGTGGGTTGTAAAGAAACCTCAGGGTTGCTCAAACGGTAAAAATATTACCCAAACTACACACTTTAACCTACAGATGCTGCAGTTACACATCAGGTGAGTTTATTTTTAGATAATCTGATTAAACAGATGCTATGATGTGCTTCAATCTTACAGTCCCAGACTCCAGTAATCACCTTGACAACCACGTTAAAAATATGATTACCCTTCAAGGAACAGTCCCATCTTAACCTGAGGCGAGCGGAGACTTGCGTGTTTCCCTGCATCTGTACCTACAGCTAATGTCTGCAGCAGTTTAAAGCTTCCCCTTTCCTTCCTGCCCGCTCTCCGTGACCCCTGAAGTCCTCTTCCTCCTCTCCGTCAATATCTGGAGTTGTTATCCTGACTGCAAAGTGCCGCTGTCGCTGCAGGAACAAACTAACTCCATTTCGCCGTGTCAGAGTGCAGCTCCTCGGAGAAACCGACCTGTCCGCCGAGACAAATAGAGACGGACAGCGAGAGAAAGAGATGCAGCCGGACAGAGACTGAGGGGCAGGGGAGACGGGGATAGACAAATGGAGGCCGGGCGAGGAGGAGAGAAGAAATAGAAATATTCGGAGTCAGGTGAAGCGAAAGGGACAGTGAGTGAGAAATGTATATACATCAAGAGTGAAAAATTGAGGTGGATGTAGAGAGAGAGCACAGCAGAGGAAAGTGGCGAGAGAGGGAGAAATAGAGAGATTAGAAGTTGGAAGCAGACAGAAAGAGAGGGGGAGAGAAATGGAGGTTGACAGCGAGAAAGAAAAATGTAATTGGATGCAGACAGAGAAATAGAGCAAGGGAGTGAAGTAGAGAGAATGAGAAAGTGAATCAGAGGAGTGCTCTGTAATCACATCTTTGTGTACTGTGCTAGAAAAAGTGAATATTAATTAAACAAAATCCAGTGCTATTCAAATCTTACCTGCAAATTATATGGAGGGATACTTCTGATGAAATTAAATATTTTTCACACTGTCAACAAATCCCATCAAAAGATAAATGATTGAATGAATTTTATTCCTCGTCCACCCTCCAAAAACTATTAAAAAACCATCAATGGACCATGTTCGGGTTCTCCATTGCAAAATTAACATCCACACACAGTGTCGATCACTCTGACTCAGTCTCACACACACAATCCCGGTGCCCCAAATACTCACTGGAGCACCAAATGTACAGTACATTAATCCACAGCTGAAAATAGTCCCCAATAAATGAGGTGACTGTTTGAGTTACATGCTAAGACGACAGAGCCCAGCTGTTTAAGAAAACAAAGAAGCTGCTTTTAAAAATGAAACCATGTATATGTGAGTTTTTTTCTCAATGGGAATTAATGAAGATGGTCTGGGTACAACAGACATGAAGGGACAACCCAATCTGGAAAATATGAGACGCAGCATACTGTTAGTGTCTGTGAAACGTTGATGGACAATATTTTATTTTATTTGTTTCTTTATTTTCACCACAGACTGTATATTGAAAGGGAAGGAAGTAACTAGTTCTCAGAAATGAAACCAATACTCAGTTAATACATTTTTTCCCTACAAGTCATTTTGATGTCATTAGCTAAAGTCAGCTCTTCCCATTAGTGATGTGGTGGTTAATCTTTAAAATAAATAAATAAAAAAGATATTAGGAATATTCGGGGCTGTGGTTAGTTTGATTGACAGGTCTGGTCTCTAATGACAACAGATCTGACCAGAAATCTCATACACATTGACCTCAGGTTCTCCCTTCATCTCCAAATATGGTCACATGTGGCTCCAAAAAACCAACAACATTCAAATATCAAACTCCACAAATCAGCAGGTGATGTCACCTTAGCTTTGTGTATTCTGTATACACCAGGGGTACTCAATCCTGGTCCTTGAGGGTCTGCTATCCTGCATGTTTTAGATGTGTCCCTCGTCCAACACACCTGAATCAAATGACCAGGATTGTTATCAGGCTTCTGCAGAGCTTGGACGTTTCTCAATTCAAAGTATGCAAACTTGTACTCGTGTACTTGGTGAGAATGTACCTGCAAGTCGGACTCTGAAGTACTGACTTGCGGGAAGGCGAGTACGCACCGAGGCCAAAGTGCGACTGGAGCGCCAGCTTACTCGTTGACGTCACATCTCCGCTCGCTGTTGCGAAATGCATTATGGGTTATTTGGCTTCCCCAAGTCCA
>OOFC01007403.1:2802-42020 GCA_900323345.1 Pseudochromis fuscus
ATACATCAGCAGCCTGGTAACTGGGACATTCCTTATTCAAAAGCATATTATATTGTAACTTTATGCTACAGATAAAAGTCTTAATTACTCCATTCTGATTATATTTGATTAAGTCTTTTTCTCCAAACCCTTTAGAAATCACACAATCTCATTGAAGGGGTAATTTCCTACTTCAAAAGCTAATTAAGCCAATCAGAGCACAAAGGACTGGCTGTGGCCGTGAACCAGCATGCTCTGCATATAACAACCCAAAATTGCTAACAAAGTTTAATTGGCGCGCTCTCTTTTTATTGTTGCAAGGTGATTCATGCTTAGTTTTACTCTGGATATTCAGGACCAACTTTTTCAGGTCAAGCTTTCTATAGATAAGAGATGAAGAAATCATCCATCCATATATGAAACAAGTAAACTCACACTAATGACACAATGTATTTGGAAAATGATGCAAAAAACAAACAAACAAAGCGACAAATAAAAATAAGTAAATTGAAGCATAATCGGAGATGTGTGATCTTCACCGGACGCCAGCAATGTGCACGTCTCGCCACAGCCCGGTGCACCACGGAGAGCCGTGTAAATGAACTGGCGAGGGAAAGCCCCTCTGAACGTGCCCAGAATGAGTGGCAGGACGCTCTGAACACGACTCCGTCTTGCCATCGCCGCAGGAGCAGTGGAACCTGAACGAAGGGCTCTGATAGGCCCAGTGGGGAGGAGATTGCTCTGTCCCTGATTGGATGATTAGGGGCTGCGGGGGCTCAAATCAGCCGTTTTCAGGAAGAGAGTGGTTTGGTTAAGTGGATTGGCACTGTGTGTGCTCTGTGTGTGCTCTTTGTGTACTTTGTGTGAGTGTTCTGCCACTGTCTTGGGCCTATTTTCTGTGTTTAAATGTGTGTGTGTGTGTGTGTAGAAATATGGGAGTCTGGTTCAATAAGTTATAGGCGGATTAGCAAAGGGAAAAGCGTAGCGGCAGGCAGGACTGGGAAGAGGGTGGTGGAGGGAAAATGAGCATTAAAAATGTGGAAAAAGGAACAAGTCTGACAAAAGAAAAAAAAGGGAGAGGTACGGGAAGGGTAGTACAGGTGGTTGAACAAAGAAGCGTGGTTATTTTAGTCAGCTAGGTACCCATGACAACTGAGAGACGTGTGTGCGGGCTGCTTCAAGCTGTTCATACACTTCCACTGCAGCTGCTGTCATTACCAGCTGGTAGGATGTAAAACAGGTTTTAAAGACTTGCATGTATTTTGCGGTTGCTGTAAAGACGCTTCCTGCTTGTTTCTACTGCGAGTGTGGACTCAGCACGTCTGTCCTGTTGGAAGTGAAACCGCCTTTTATCATGTGGAAACAGCTGTCAAACCGTTCAGGACCAATAAAACAATTTCTATCACAATTTGAATATAATATAATTTAATCTTGCCATATGAGACTAACAAAGGACTGTGGAGAGTTTCTGTACATCGCATCAAGAACAAGGGATTATTGTATTATGCCTGAGATCTGTCTGTGGATCCATAAGCTGGAGTTTCCCAATGTAAAGAATCTTTCATTGTATCGTTATGCTGCAGATAAAGTCCTAATTATTCCATTCTGATTATATTTGATTAAGCCATTCTCCTCACACTCTAAGAAATTACACAATCTCACTGAAGGAGTAATTTCCTACTTCAAAAGCTGATTAAGCCAATCAGAGCACAAAGGACCGGCTCTTCCCATGACCCAGCATGCATGACGTTTAATTATCTAAAATTACTAACACTTTTAATTTTCTCGTCTTCTCTTTGTGATTCAGAGTTATGTGACCTGATAATGCATTTAATACAGTCCAGCGTGAGGTTCGGAGGCAAAACCTTAACACTGTGGTGCTGTTGTTATGTCTTTGTAGATTTTTGTCTTTTGGAAAACAAGAAAACTTCAATTCTCCTTTTAGAGCTAATTCAACTGGATTTATGATTTTCGGATGTTACATGAAACAACTTTTAGAATACATGTACAGTTAAAAGTCTATAATCTTAATTTGATTGATTGAATGGGTTGATGCCTCAACATGAGTTGCTTGAGTTTGAGGAGGGTGTAATTATAATGGGAGGATACTGCATTTGAAGAAGTCTGTGTTACATCAGAAAAGATCAGATTTCTCATTAAACTAAATCAGTTCAGGTCATAATGAAGTGATTAAAGCAGGAATTGCCCAGTTTTAGCGAATTCAAGTTAGAACTGAACTAAACTTATAAATCAAGTAAATAGAGATAAAACTTTTTGGGACAGTTGCCATTTCATCCAGGGAAAGCAATGGTTGCTGACTGAAAATGAGACTTTTGGCAACTTTTGTCTACATCTGTCTGAAATTACCGTACTTTCCGGACTATTGAGCGCACCTGTCTATAAGCCGCAGGTGTCCATGTTGCAACATTTGATATTTACACAGAATTTAAAAAATTTTTTTAATCAAATATATGCTTTTTTCTGAACAGTACTTGTAACACAGCTTGTTACACAGTAGCCTACCAGAAAAGCCATCGATCGCTATCTTCATCTTCCTCCTGCACTAAAACCACTAGTGTGCATTCAGTCAGTTTTTCACGCTGCAACATCTATCTCCAACATCTCACCACTTTGATGCCAAGCTTACATGCAGCAGCTTTATTTCCTTCTTCAACAGCCAGATCGATCGCCTTTAACTTGAAAGTTGCATCATATGCATTTCTTCGTGTGTTTTCCATGATGAGGATGTGTGCATGAAGCGCAAAATCAGTTTCATGTGGTCCACTGTGACCTGTTAGATAATTTCATGGGTCTGATGTGACGAGGCTAAATGTATCGGCGGCGCGGAGCTTAATAGCTTGTAAAAAGCCAGTGAGCTTTGTACTGCCGATACATGAGCCACACCGGTGTTTAAGCTGCAGGGTTCAAAGCGTCTGAAAAAAGTAGCGGCTTATAGTCCGGAATTTACGGTAAGAACTATTACTAAAAATAGAAAAAAATTCACCAAATCTGCCCCCATCATTACTGCAAACCAGCTCCTGACCATAACGGCTTAAAAATCGTAGCAACAGTAACTAAGTGGGAGCTATGACAAGGCGGCTGCGGCTCAGGTGGTACAGCGGGTCGCCTATGAATCGGAAGGTTGTGGGGTTGATCCCCGGCTGCTCCTGTCCACATGTTGAAGTGTCCTTGGGCAAGACACTGACCCTCGGTAGCCATTGGTGTGTGTGAATGGGTGAATGAGTTGCCTTCTAAAGCGCTTTGGGATCTAGCTATGGTCAAGAAAGCACTATATAAATGTACTCCATTTACCAAGGTTGTGACTGAGTAAACAAACTAGACAACACACACGTTTCCATTACTTACCCTGCTTTACACCGACTTTAATTCATTTCCTGTTTCTCAAACCATATCAGCACTACTTCCCTAAACCTCAGACAGATTTAGCTCTTCACAGTTCACACCTACATCTCCAAAAAATACCCATAAATGACCCCCTGGGTTTTCATTACCTCTTCCCTCAGTTTCTAACAAACGTCTAACACCTCACTTCCTGTTCCTGACACTCCTCTACCTCTGATTCCTATAAAGGCCACTGTTAGTGAACTAGTCTGCTACTAAGGCCTCCTTTCTGAGCTTTACCCTCACATCTGCTTCATCTGTGGAGACTTTTGGACTCTGAGGTCCGGCATCCTGCATGTTATTGTTTCTCCTGGGACATGTTTAGCCTGTAGAAGATTTTTTGTAATTAAGCTACATGATCATAACCTGCTGTGGAGAGTTTGCCTCATTATTGTGAGCCTTGTGTTTCCAAAGAGTGTAAAAGATGGATGTTTAGATGTGTGTGTGAACCTCTCTGCTCAGTGTTTTCTTGTCTGTTTTATTTGTCAGTTGCACATGTGTCTGTCTCCGTGTTGTTTTTCTGCTTTGAGCTGTTTCTGGGCGCAGGGGTGTGTTCATGTGTGCAATGCGTGAGTGTGTCAGTAATTTTCAGCTGTGTGTCCTGTCCTGTTTTCTGCTACGGTTTCCTCACAGTTAACATCTGTTCAGTCTTGTTCTCTGGAGGGACACCGGACCCTCTCTGTACCTACTGCTGTGATACCACCAGCTAATGAGGCTTTCTGACAGACACACACAACTCTGTACTGTCTAAATGAGAGTACACACACACACACACACACACACACACAGTCAAAAAACTCAGAAACCACATGCTACACACAGAGACACGCGTTTCAAAAATAATTGCACGCATGTGTAATCCCCATAAGAATATACAGAACACGCTGCATGAGGGACAAATTACATGTATCAGTTAGTACAATATGTGTTGAGCCTCATCAGCAGCATCAAACTGAAACTCCTCTATACTGTGTGTCTTATTAATCACATGTTCACCAAAGCGCTCGACTCACTCGGGGGATGAACTTGTCACTTAATCTGTTCAGCTGTGACGAGAACAAGACAGAAAAACAGCTTTTGCTCTTAAGATCATTTTGTTTTGTGACTGTTTTACAGTGTTGCTGTTATTAATATAGATAAAAACATGAGCCCAGAGTTGTCATTTGTGTAGCTTCATTGTGATGTGGTTTGTATGGATGTTTAATATGAGCCTCAAGGAGAATTTTAGTTGATATTAGGGTAATTACTCATTTTTTAAAAGCAGCTAATTGAATGTATTAGTTAATGTTTCCTGACTGCAACAACCAAAAATAAAAAGGGTCAAACAACAATTACAATAACTGAAAATAATCAACCCACAAAAACAGAGTAATTGTCCATGCAGTCTCTAGCTAAACTTCAAATGAGATCTTGTCTTATATTTTTGGCTCTTTACTAGTAAGGAAAGATATTTACATGTGCAAAAAATGAAAATGATAAAAACACATTGATTTATCATATTTGTTGTGAAAACATATATTTGCTTATTAACAAGTAAATCCATGTCACATTATAGAAGCAGTGCTTCATTTTATGGGTAATTTAAGAAATATAATTTTAGGAATATACTTTTAGAAGAAGAAGATTTATGAATGTATTATACCATTTTTTTGTGGGAAGCCTTTTGCAAATTCTTAAGAAATCAGTCATGATTATTCAGAGTTACATGTTTTTCATAAAATTCACATTTAATATTCTCTATATACATTTATTGACATTTATTTTATTAATTGTTCTGTGTCCTCAAAAACACAGAATCTGAAGAAGAAGAATAATCTGTAAAATCCTGTAAAATTAGTCTGGCTTGTTCAGATTATAAATGATCTCCTCACTGTAACAGAGACAAATACCTCGACTAAAGACTAAAAGTGGTCTTTGGGTGAAGCCAGTAGGTCTGAGCCTCTGATTTTCCTGCCTCACAGACACCTCCCTGTGGAGGTACTCTGTGCATGTCCAGCTGAGAGGAGATCCCACAACAGACCCAAACACACTCGAAGGATTTCATGTCTCATTTGGACCAGAAATGTATCAGGATGTCCACAATTGACCTGGATGATGTGGCCACTCTGCTCAGTTCACTGCAATTGAGACCAAGTCATGGATGAGTAGAAAACACACTGATAGGATGGAGGTGAACAGTGCAGCCGTCTGTTAATGGATGTAATACATGATACAAGATCAAGGTGAGCTGAGTCTGACGTGGACTATGTAACAGTTGAAGTGCAGAGAGGTGTGTTTCGGACGGAAAAGTTGGAGATTTAAATCCCTGGTTGGACGACTAAAAGCAAAAAGTGAAACAAAAAGTGATAATATTTAGAGCACACGTTCTACTGTATTCTACACTTTGGATAACCACACACCACTAAAGTCACATGAGAGGTTACTGAGTACCACATGCTGTATAAGACTAAGAGCAGTGGTCCTGTGTAGTGGGGCATGGCTCAATTCCTGCACAATACTAAAAATACAGGCACTCAGGCTATTGCAAAGCACTTCCGTGTGTAGTCATGAAATCTTCATCTGGATTGAAAACGGAGAAAAATGGGAAATATAACAAAGGTCTTTGTTCTGGATAGTTCAGTGGAGAAAAAGCATCGACCCTGTGATGGACTTTTTTATACTCTTGAAACATTTATCTTGCCTGTGTGTGTTTCTACCAGTTGGAGCTCTCTCTTGCTTACATTGCGTGGGAATCAGAAATAACCAGACATCCTCAGGTTACTAAGACAAAGACAAACTGTTCCAGGTCCATGCACTGCAGATTAACACTGCTGACTGTACATGTGAGGACACAGTGGGAACTGAGCGCAGTGTGTTGTGTTTGATGTGGGAATGAAAACTAAATAGATTTTCACAACAAGAACTATATTAATATAATATGCGATTAATCTGATTAATCACAGGGTTGCTGTGGATTAATTTCGATTAATCACAATTAAATATCATTCATTCTTAATCTGTATTAATCACATTTTATTTTGCATGAGGGTGGTTTGTTGCAACTTGGGCGATGGATTAGCCAAAGTGCTAGCAGATTGACTAACATATGCTTCATGTTAATGTGGTATTTTAAGCTGGAAGTGCTTCAGTGAAAAGAAAACTCCTTCCTGACGACTGTGCGTAACACTTTATGTCGGTCAATTGTTCTGTCTTGATTTTTTTGGGACATTTTTTCCCATCATGAGGATCAACATCCTGTTTAGCGTCTTCCATCTTTATTGGTTGGTTCTGCTGCCTATCGTTACTGGATCAGTTGCCCATTTGTGCATGAGTGACACCAACTCTACTTGGACAAACTGCCCAAAATGCATTCCCAAAGATGTTAAGAGTCAATCAGAGTTAATTGCATTAAAAGTTTTAATCAGATTAATCATGATGATGAATTAATCGGCATTGACTCATTAACTTTGACAGCCTCCGATATAATGCAATGTTTTGACTGATATCAGCAGGTAAATAGTGAATTGTGTAATTGTATTCATGCTAATCAGATTTGTGGCCCACATTTACTGTGATCACATGATCAGGAGCCGTGGTGTGAGGGATCAAAGCTGTCACACCAAGATTTCCATGGTAACGCCTGGTGATTTTGATGTATATTAGTGGAGCAGTGCACAAGCAAAACACACAAGGCAAACTGCACAACATCACCAAACTTTCACTGTGGGGTTTGTGATAATTTGTTGAATATTAAGAGTTCTTTGGTGGGAGGTAAATATAAACTAGAATGGTAAGAGCCCTGCTCAACACTGGCCTTAGACACTCTTGACTCCTCTTTCACCCTCACACTCATTTTCTCACTTATTTCCACTTGTCTTTCCTCTGAAGCTGTACTTCAAACTGTATCTCCCACAGCTCAGCCATACATAGCACATTCATCTTATCTTTTCTCTTCTCTCAGGATGAACATCTTTTGGTTGTTCAGATTTTCGCAAACATCAAACTGAAATTAAAGAAATTAAAGATGAATTTTAAAGGATTAAGGTAGATATTATAACAAAATACCAAATAATAAACTTGCTGGATAGATGAAGGGAAATAACTTAGTTGTTTTTCCATTGATCGAGGTGCTATTTTTCTTTAGTAATAATTAGGGCTGTGAAAATTAATGCATTAATCCATCATCTTGATTAATCTGATTAATAATTTTAATGCAATTAATCCATCTGCAACACAGTATGACTCTGAACAACTCTAACAACACAGTTCGGGCAGTTTGTTTCCTAGTTTATTGTGCCTGTCACCACAGTTAATCCCCTGGTGACAGGAAGCAAAACCAACCAATGAAAATGGAAGATGCTAAACAGCATGTTGGTCCTCTAAATAGGAAATCTCAGTACAAAAAAAGCAAGACTGAATAGTTGACTGACACTCTGCAGGAAGACGTTTTCTTTTCACCAAAGCACTTTCAGCTTAAAATACCACATTAACATGAAGCATACATCAGTACATACTGCTAGCAGTTCAGCTAATGCATCACCCAGCTTGTGACAAACCACCCTCATGCAAAATGAAACACAATTAAAAAGTCATGATATTTAATTGTGATTAATCAAAATTAATCCACAGCAACCCTGTGATTAATCGGATTAAAAATTTTAATCATTTGACAGCATTAGTAATAATAGAGGATATTAAATCAATGCTCTGCACTGGACTTGTCTCTTGTGCCCACACAGTAGACAGAGATATTATACATCGTACAGTTAATCCATTTGTGTTTTTCAGACTCCAGATTTTTGGACCTTTGCCAATAAAGTGCCAAAAACTTAGGGGTACAAATGTAACTGAACAACCAGTAATGACTTCAAACTAAATCATAATTTAATATTTTGTATAGAATCTTTTAAAGCCAATGAGATAAGCAGACACTTTGTCGTTGTCGCCGGGCCTCTGCGTCATTTGTCTTTAATAAGGGGAATGGAGCTCAGTCAGTTTACAATCAGATGTTTGACCATTTCAAGGTACTGGTTCATACTGGTTTGTCTGTTTGGGATCATTGTCCTGCTGAATGGTGAAAACCTGTCCAGTGAGTTTTGATGTACTTGACCTAATCCTCATACAGAACTGCTCCTGTGTACCTCTGTATTAATGCTGTTCATTGTGTCAGCAGTGAAATCAACAATTAAAGCCACTGTGGATGTTCCACTGGTGACCATACATGAACCATAGCAGAGCAGCCACCATGTTTGACAGATGAGATGTTACGTTGGGTCATTAACTGGGTCCCAGCATCCTGGTCCTCCTGTCACCAGTGGTTTGCATTTTGCCGTGAATACTCTGGAGTTCATGAAATCACCTCTTGATCTTTGACAAGAAAACATGTCCAACTCCATCCTTCATCCTGGAAAACTTTCTCAACATGCTGTGAAGTGATCAAGGTTTTTTTCATGCACATGATTTTTACTCGTTCATTTGCTCCTCAGTCAGGAGCTACTTCTGTTCAAATGTTGATTTTAACCAACCAACTCTTGTTGATATCTTTCTGATAGATTGTTGTTATTGAACATCATTATAATCTATAAACGTCTTCACTTCCCATATTAACATAAAGCTCCGCCTCAGTCTAAATGGCAGATCTGTCCTCTCCATCAGCTCAGAGCCATGTGTGGAACTCAGCAATTTGGACACTATGGACTTGGCACTTTACTGTAGTGTCCATTAACCACATTTCAGATTGAACGTGATGAAGCACAGAGCCCAGAGAGGAAAAAAAATGTTTTAAATACTTGGGACTGGACTTGATGTATTAGTACAACACTACATCAGTACAACCTGCATGCTGTAGTATAGTATAGTATATTACAATGCGACATGTTTTCCCTGTCAGCTGCAGAAGAACTGACAAAGTTCAAAACTCTGTGACTTTGTGTCAGCACTCATCCTGGGGGCTGTGCCTCAGGTGGTCGAGTGGGTTGTCTACCAATCGTAAGGTCGTGGGTTTGATCCCCGGCTCTTCCTGTCCACATGTAGAAATGTCCTTGAGCAAGACACTGAACCATGTTGATGGTGGCTGGTGCCTTGCATGGCAGCTCTGTAGCCACTGGTGTGTGAATGTAAAACACTTTGAAAGCTAAGGTTAAAAAGTGATACTTACCCTTATCACTTGGCACTCAGCTTGTGTGGCTGCATTCAGGTTGTAAACTCTTGTACAGATATTAATATTAATTTCTGGGTATCCTATCCTACTTTTGGATGTTTAGTGTATTTATCAGGATACTTTTGGTGAGCTGAAGAGATTTATTCGACCAAAGTGTTGTTGTATTTCCCCATAAATCACTGGCATTTCTCCTGGGCACTCAGAAAAACAAACACCAACATGTGTTACTGTCGATTGTGTTGTAGTTTTTTGCTACCATGAAAATAGATCCCACAGAAACACAGATAGACTGCCGTCACCAGTCCAACGAACGCTAATCCTTTTTTACACACAGGTTCCTCCATTATCATCGTTCCCTTCATACACATATAGTACAGGCTATACACACACCTCTCAAAAGGATGCACACAAAATCCACACAGTGGCTTACGTACTCTACAGCACCACAGCTTTAGCAAGTCAAATGGGCCTAAACAATGCCACAGCATGCCTATCTCCCCCTGAGCTGCCTGCTGTAATAGACCGGTTGCACAGGACGGCATAGCCTGTTACACACTCACACTGAAGCTCATAGACAGAAAGCTGACTGATGTCCTGAATCCTTCCTGCTAGAAATAAGAAGCAGTTGTGCTCATCTCATCAGAGTCTGAAACCGTGTAGGTAAAGGACTCAAAACCATCATTATTACAACCCTCACAGTATTTCTGTCATCATGTGTGAAATAGCCAGGGAGGAAGTACATTGTTTTCATGGTGTTTATGATTGAACACACTGAATACAGGAGAGAGGAATCACTTAAACTAGAAGTTTGGATTCAGGAAACATCAGGTGAAGTTCTTAAGTACTTTGAAGCAGACTGTTCAAGACTGCCATCTAGTGTTGTGAGTTGGAAATATTGAACAAATTCTAACTTGGCCTTGGACCCTGGTTCACTAGATGTGAAAAACAGGGAGCCCATGCAAGAAAAAAAAAAAAACGCACAAATGTAACCACATTCTGGGTCCTTTAATAATAGTTGAATAGACATTGATGGAAATGTACTTTGTAATATAAAGTCATTTTGAAATTTTTCTTTACTGTTTTTTTTTTCCTACAGTGTTATTCCATTAGCTGAAATGTGTGCTCTCTACATCCATCACTGATCATTATGGCATCTTAGCGTAATTGCCCTCCCCCTGTTGTGTGTGCACACTCGCCGGTCCTGAATGCCAGCAGTAATATCTCCGAGAGAGGGGGAGAGAGGGGGAGAGAGAGAGAGAGAGAGACTTATGCATACCCAGCTCATTTCCACCGCCAATCAAATTACCTGACCCAGCCGCAATACATCACTGCCAAACTGTTTATTAAACAAAAAGCCATGATTAAATTATTAATGACAGAGATTAATTAAGACCCTGTGCAGCACACACACGCACACACACACACACATTCAAAGGCATGCACACATAAATCCATACACACACACACACACACACACACAGACAAATATGCCGTTCCTCTATTTCACACTTTTTCAAACACACACACACAAACACACCACACAGTCCACAGCCGCTTGAAAAGAGAGAGGGGATAATGTGACGGGTAACTTTTTATATGTGCAGCAGATACGGTGGACGATAAAAGAGTGCGGCCGGCTGCGTAAACAGGAAGCAGCATCAACAAGAAGTCAACAAACAACATTAACGAGCTCGTTGTCAGCAAACTTTTCTTGATGTTACCATGAGGGTTTGTTTATGGCGGTGCTTATGCTGCTGTAATGGTTTGTTAGGGGTAGTGTTCGGTGCTGTCGGGGGCCCGGTGTGTGTGTGTGTTTCTGTGTGAAGACACTCTGGCTGTAAGAGGATTATGAGCTCTCACAGTACATTGCAAACTCTGATTTACATTCAGACAAACAGTAAATTTGTACAAAGTTCCATTGTTTGCCTTGACTTTAAGAGAGCTGAAAAATAGCCAGATCAGTCCTCACCTGCAAAACATCCTCCACTCCAGATTTTTTTTTTTATTATAATTCAACAACAAGTACACTTTGCAAAGTTGGATTGCAACTTCAACTGCAGCCATGTGTCATAACCAAGTAATTATGGATCCAGAGAACAAAAACAAATCACACTGAGCAATATTATTATAAAATATCTTAATTTAATCCTTTAATTCATTTATTTGTGAAACTTCTCTTGAAGTTTATATTTTACTCATTAGAAACCCTGCGTACTGTTACCATGGAAACAGCAATTCCTCCCGGTTCAGCTGTGTTTACCATCTCCAAAATAACATGATTAATAAGAATTAAACTATAATGAACCACCTGCAACAAAAGTCAGTGCAGCCTTCATTAGCGAGAATCCATTTTTTTTAGACTTTAATATTTTGTATTTCCGCTTTTATTTTTGGATGACAAAGTCAATCCTCCTGGGCATGGATGATACCAGTTTTACTTAAGTCTGTGGAGCGATGTTCTGCCGTTCCTCACAGATGATTATTTTCAGCTGCTCTTTGCTTGAGGGGTTTTATTGCTCTGCCTTCAACTTCAAAATAGTCCAAACGTGTTGTACTGGATTCGGGGGACGTACTCGGCCTGGCCAGGTCTTAGTTTCTTACTTCTTTCTCCTGCCAAACCCCTTCTGTGGTTGCTGCACTGGGATCATGACCATATTGAAAAATTCCTGGCCTGCCAAGCTTCAGAGACCAGGTGTCATCTTTTTATTCTGTATTTAGGTATACAAACCTCGCATCTATAAATGTGATCTCCTCTACACTTTTTGCACTCCATGTTCCAACTGCAGTGTAGAGCGAGGTAGGGGGTATGACCCAAGAAGCAAAGTACAAGTACAGCTGGATTATGCTTTAGGGTTTTACACAAGGTACGATAATTACATTTTGCGCAAGATCAGAGGATGGGATCCTGTCTGAAAAAAACCCCACAAAATCACTTCTAACAGGCAGATGTTTTGACAATGGTGACAACTATAACCAGCAGGGGGCAGCAAATCAGCTGTGTCTATGAGCTGGAGAGGGGAAAGCAGAAGGAAGCAGTAGTGAAAATAATGAACGATTTTAGCGTAATAACGTTGTCACATCTTAAAGGATTTTGTTGAAAATCCACACACACAAGTTAGATGATGATGAAGTCTGTTCTCTGTTCTTCTCCCTTTGTTTCTTTGCCTTCTTAGCAGTTGTGTGTGGCATCTAGGCCTAGGGTCAAACACTGCATAGTAGTATTTAACACTAGCTAAAAGCTTTTGTTGTTGTTTTGTCAAAGTATTTAGCACTTAGTAATTAGCACTAGCATCTTAGATGTATTAGATAGCATTAGCAGCTAGCAATAAGCATTAACATGTTGGGATTAAGGTTGCTTGTATAATCTCTTTGTGTAGTGAGCTTGTTTTAAGTAGCATCTTAGCAGATATCATTAGCAGTTAAAACTAGCAGTTAGCATTAGCACTGTATAGGGTGAGCTTTTGTCTGTGGTGAGTTTTAAGTATTAAAAGCATCTTAGCGCTTAGCATTAGCATGTAGTAGTAGCAAGTTTGGTGAGTTGGTTTGTGTAGTCTCAGTGTTTGGCTAGTGTAGGAGCCGTGTGAACTACCACTGGGGGG
Organism: Pseudochromis fuscus; assembly: GCA_900323345.1. Lineage (NCBI taxonomy): Eukaryota > Metazoa > Chordata > Actinopteri > Pseudochromidae > Pseudochromis > Pseudochromis fuscus. The sequence continues at coordinate 15,922 of OOFC01007403.1, forward strand.
GTGACTCTGGGATGCTAGAGTTCACCGCCTAGCCTCCTGGAGGTGTCGTGGAACTAAGTAGGTGAAACACTGTTGAAGGGAGGTTTCCACCTGATGACCCCCAGTGACGTGTTAGGAATCACTGCTCACGGGTGTGTGTGGTGATAGGTTAGGGGTCCTAGAGCCTTCATTGAGTGTAAATCCTTGTTGTGAACACAAGTCTCTTGTGTTTTAGATCAACTTTAAAACGTTGGATTTAAAAGATTTCAAACAAAAACCCATTTTCAAAGTTTGTGTTGAGAGACAAGGGGACTATTTACCATGTGGTATTTGCATTACTTTCCTGTCCTTACATAGCGGATCATTCGAGTTGATGTACTGGCTGTACTAACACACACCGCTGACGAGCGAGCAACTTACTGTGTGTGTATGTTACTACTGCAGCAAAGAACTGATCAGAAACTCCAGTTCTTTCTGCTCTTCCTGTTTCTCACCAATTGGTTTCCTGTTGCTTCACAGTACTGTATGTTTATTAAACAACTGGCCTCACTGAGGACGTGACCTCTGTGTTCTCAGTGGAGGCTGGAGTCTTGGCTACAGTGCATGTAAAACAAAACTAATATATTACCCTCCACAATCTCCGAGGCTTTTGGGAAAAATAAAGATCATAGAGGCTAAGTTATTTGACAGAGCTACATCACAGACTCGCAGAGTAAACTGCGAATATTGAAGCATGACTGGTGTTTTAACCAACAAGGCAGTCTTAGCGAGCCTCATTCTGTAACCTAAACACCACAGAAATATTGATTTCTCAGATGAAGCCCTGTTCCCGTGAGGAAATTCTGAGTTTGTTTTCCATGATATGTGTTGCCCTTTAACCTGCTCTGTGACTGTTTGCTCACATCAAAAACCCACTTCTGAGAGAGAAGAGGTTAGGAACAGAAATGCTGGTCAGATCAACTAAAAGGATGAAAAAGATGAGTGAAAGGGAATAAAAAAGAGCAGTAAAGGTCAGGGGTTCAGAGGACTTCGGTCCAGTCGAGGGGGAGTTTAAAGCTGTGGATTCAGTGTGGCTGAGCAACCCGCTGATCCCTGGGCTGTGGTCAGGGATTGGAGGGACCATGGTGGAAGCAGATCCATCCCTCTCTCCGCTGAGTGTGAAAGCTCCACCGTAATCCCTTCAACCCCATACACACAAACTCAATCTATACACAGACAGCCCCACACAAACACACACACACACATTCACAAAGGTCCCAGGGTTTGGGCAGGATTTGTGCTGTTTGGGAATTGCTTAGAAGTGCTTTCCAAGGCAAAAGGCCAGCCAAGCCACAAAACCAGCCTAACACTATCTCATCCTGGTCAGCCACTTACCACTGCTCACTACAAAGATACAGATAGATACTTTGCTTCTCCATAGAGCATAGGAGAGATAACGTGTGGAGTTTACAATAAAGAATAATAAGGGGATTTACATGGACGTGCTGGACGTGTGGAAATTGATTCATTTTGTATTTTGTTGTATCACAAGAATAGTAGATTATGCTTTAACGTATTTGTATTACACCATCCAAGGGCGATATGCTAACCAGTGGACAACCAATGTGTGAAACATGTTTTGCTTTGTGAAAGGAATTTATATGCATAGTCAGATTTATTTTTCATTGTATGCTTAACATGGAAATCTCATAACTTAACTTGCAAAACATTATCCTTAAATGCCATAATATGCATTAAATGTCAAGAGAGAATATTGGTAAAAAATGTAAAAATAGGGCCCACTCACACCACAATAAATATTATTTTAATGCATCTTGAAACTCCAATGTTAATAACGGTAATGTCTAACAAGATCTGGTCTTGGCGAGCAGCAGTCTGCAAGATCATGTAAAAACAGTTCTTTGGCTTTTTAACTCTTTGACTGCTCCACCAAGAAATATGCAACCAATTTTTTAGATTTGTTGATTGATTTTTGCATTTCTTATTTCCTTGGGGCATAAATAATGACAATCAAGTTGTTAACAAATACCAAAACAAGGTGGAAAAAGTCAACAGAAATGAACAGAACAGAAATTATCCTTTGCATGCAATGGAATAACATACATGTATCATATATACAGCAATGAATAACTGTGTGAATTATTTAAAATTTAAATTACATTACCCCTGCATCCCCTTTACCCAATGGTTGATTTCTCAGTCTATGGTAAAGCATGTTTTTAGAAAATTATTTGACCGAGATAAAATGTTTTTTGATGTGTTAAGTTACATGAGTGTTTTTAAAAACCTCTCTAGACCTATGATATGTCGAAAGAATTTGATTCAACCCATTTTTCAAAAGGATGTAGTCATGCGAAGTGTGACAGTTGATGAGTCAAACTGGTCATTAGTAAATGGATATGATAGTAAAAGTGTCTAACCGTTCAAACACAGAGGTGCATTTTTAAGCTAAATAAATTCTTATGCAGCAACACTCAATCACGTCCAACTATTCCCCCAGGTGATTCTGTCAATTGAAGAGGGCTACCGGCTGCCTGCACCAATGGGCTGCCCCGTGGCCCTGCACCAACTGATGCTGCACTGTTGGCAGAAGGAGAGGAATCATCGACCTAAATTCACAGACGTCGTTACCTTCTTGGACAAACTAATTCGTAACCCCAGCAGCCTTCTGCCTCTGGTAGAGGACATTCAGAGGTACGGCACTGAAGAGTTGTTGTTATGAAATACACTCAAAGAGCGCTAACCTCAGTCCAGATGTAATCCAACAGTAATGATGCTATAGACTGAACACTGTTGCCCTCTTGTGGGGAAAAGAAAACTCTTGTTGAAATATTTGCTCATTAAAGAAGATAAAGATTTTCTGAGATTGGAGCAAACAAACCAATGCAGTTGAAAACATAACCTTTTTTATGGAAGTAATTTTTCAAGCACCTAAATCCAGGTATAGATAAGATGACTTCCCTTGAAAGCTGAGTGAACGCTTTTACTATTAAACCTTAAGGTACCTAAAAATATGTGTGGCTTTGAAAACATTGTGTCATTTTCACAAATTTTTCAACATTCATTAACCCAGGTCGGATCTGACATTAACTGTTTTTTTTTGTTTGTTTGTTTGTTTGTTTTGTTTTGTTTTGTTTGTTTTTTTGTATCAGTTTACCAGAATCTCCGGGGGAGGAAATGGACTACCCAATGTTCATTTCTGTCGGTGACTGGTTGGACTCCATTAAAATGAGTCAATACAAGAGCAATTTCATGGCAGCAGGCTACAACACATTGGATTCAGTGGCGAGGATGAATATTGAGTGAGTCAAAAAATCCAAACTTAACCATAAGAAAACCAAAGAATGACAAATAGGAACTTTGTAGCACCAGTGGTGGTCCACTTTTACTTATTGAATCAAGTTTATGATGAGTACTGTTCAGCCTGTGAATGTACTCTGTAGCTGTGAGGGACACTTTTATAAAGAAAGCGGCATTTAGCCCAATAATGTCATAATGATGTTTGAGAATTGCAATATGAGTAGTACAGAATGTAGTGTTTTTGAAATGTAAAGCACATTGGATCTTTGCCTCAAAATATCCCAGCTTTTTACTATTCAGCATTAGCAGTGCCTACACACAGCAGCAAGTCCCTGATAGCCAATAAACATGTCCAATGAAAAGTCCTTGCACTTAGTTAAAGTGTTTTGTGTGTGTGTCTGTTTGTGTTTCCCCTCTCGGCCTAGAGATGTGAGGCGTATTGGTGTGGAGTTGATCGGCCACCAGAGGCGGATCATCAGCAGCGTACAGAACCTTCACCTTCAGCTACTGCACGAACAGGAGAAGGGTTTCCATGTATGAGGTCACCCTTTACCACAACCTGGAACGGACAGATAGAAGGACCAGATGGAAGTGAAGTCTAGACCATATGACAGTCTACAGCCTGTGCCTGAGTCTTAAACCCTCATACAGGTGGTCATTGGACAGACTACTCTGGTCTCCCACAGGTCCTATAGTAACAGACGTTTTCTACTATACACCCCTTACACAGTATTCCTGGTTCTGCCAGACTATTACAGCCTGATAGACTCTAAGACTGGCCCAGGCCCTCACTTAGGGGAATGTAATGCCTTGTTGCAACAGCAGTACTTTGTGTGTGGAGCAACAATATCTAGAAGTGTAGATTTGCAAATGTAATCTACTGAAACTTTGGACTTCTTTTTTTTTGTCTGTTAATTTCCTGCTCCGAGTTATGTGCTCATGTAGCTGCTATCGGGTGTGCAATCGAAAACGTTTTGTCCTCAATACTTTTTATTTTGAAGTTTGATAATTTATCATAAAGGTTCATTTGGATTGCTTTAGTTACCCGCTCTCCAGGGAATCTGGTACACTAATACTTGAAGAAAGAAGCGAGAAGGAAGTTATGGAGTTTCTTGAATGTTTAAAAGTGTATAGACAATTAATGATTATAATTATAACCTAATATCAATATATATGTGCAGTCCTGTATGTGAAAGCCCTAGTAAATCTGGATCTTATTTCAAATATTTTTATTTATTTTTATCAAAATCAGCAATACAGTATTATGCAGTCACCTCAGTATCTCAGAGAAAGATGAAGAAAAGTGCAATGAGAGACAGCTCTTGTTGACATATAAACATGAAGCTCACACAACACTCTCCACCTGTTTTTATCGTCATATGCTAAACTTGCAGAACTGGATCTGATGCTTTCAGATGAAGAATCATACGAGTCTATTCTGACAGTTCTTAGCAACCAGCGTGCTCACAGTTGTGTGATCAGCCTGACTTTTTTGGATTGTGAATGTTATACATACATTGCCTGAAAGTAAACACATCTCCACCGTCTTAATATATGAATGTTCACAGAACTTAACTATAGATAGGAGATCGTCTGGACGTTTAACAGGGACTTACTCTACGGTTCTTCAGGATTTACTGAAATCCTTTTCATATCATTGTTTTCTTTTGCCTGGACCCACATACAATACAGGCAGTGGTTTGCACTTCTGAGGGAAAGTTAAAGAGAACCAGATGGATGTTAACTCCAGCCTGTGCTTACATCGTGGTCATGTAGAGGTTGTGGCGTTTGTGGCAGTATCAAGTGTACATAACCATAGTCTGAAATGAATACTGTTCTGATCTGCGGTAGATGATGTCATGTCAGATGTTTGCCATTGAAATCAACATTTCTTTCATTCTCTAAAGTCCGTGGTGAATATGCAATGCTGCAGGATAGAACTAGTTAGTCGAGTCAGTGGCAGCGTAAGTAGCTAAAAGCAGGTTAATGGAAAATAAAAGGCAGTAGTGGGTTAGTTTTGTGTGGTCAGGATGGAGCAGAGAGAGTCTTAGGATTCAGAGAGAGGACCAACAGAAACAGCAGCATCATAACTCATCATGTGTCATTCTAGCATCAACAGGAACAAACACACATACACAAACACACACACAAACACACACAGAATGCCTTACAGTTTGTTAACCATGCAAGTCAGAAACACTTTATAGTAGTTTATAAGTTTCAGTGCAGTCACAGGACCTAGCCATTAGTTTGAATCGTCTGAGAATAACCACCTCGTCTGCAGCTGTGGTTTTTATTACAAACTGGAGCTCAATGAACAATGTCAAGGGCAAACTGGATCTAGAGATCTGTGCCTTTTCGGTCACAGCATAGTCATGCATCCAGGCCTTCAGGAGTAACGAAAGGTGCACGCACACATCCAAAAGGCACACATATTTGCACACACATGCTCACAGTCACCACCCCTTCTACAGAATTTGGAGAATATCAGATGCTGTTTGTTTAGCATGTTCTACTGCTGAGCAATGTTAGAACGTTCTTTTGTACAAAGTACAAGTATACTTATAATTCTTGTATTTTATTTTTCTATAAGTTCCAAAGAGATGTTGTAGATCTTGCACACTGTAAGAGGCAGTTACAGCGAATATTTATTTGCAAATAAAGATGAACAGTTCTGGTGGTTGACTCCTCATTTATCTTTGTTTTTTTAACTTGGGAAAAATAAAAAGAAACAGCACAGAATTATTCCAAGGAAAAGAAATATCATTCATGTTGTTAAAAGTTATGTTTCAGTGCTAAAATAAAGGGGAACGCTCACTGGTTTTGCCTCATCTCATTAAAGAAATCTTGCAGGGGCAGGTCATTTCAGTCAATACAAAATAAAGTCTCACACACTAAACCCAATCTCCTTGATTTGCCTTTAATGTAGATTATTGCCAAATGTATCAGACTTTTATCCCTTTTCCATCATTTTTAATGACAGCATACACATTGCTGATAACCAAAAGATGGAGCTGTTGGACCACTGACCAGCCCCAGATCTGCCTTACATTGCTGGAAATCCTGCAATGATTTGTGTGGTGAAAATCCTTAGCAACCTATCTTCTTGGAGGATATTCATCCTGTCTAGATCTCCTGTTGCTACCCATGCATGCTGACCCTTTTCTTCATAAGCAGAAAGATATTAACCAGTGCCACACTGTAACTTGGTCAAACACAACAGCAAGTGTGTCATTCCACTGTTTACCTCTGCAAGGAGTCTTGCATTTGTTATCAACACCAAACTTTGGACTGCCCTGGAATATGAATGATTGTTTACCAGAGGATGACCTGTGACTACACAGAGGCATGAAAAATCCACTCATAATTATTAAAATGTAACATTTGATTATAGCTTTCAAATTAGAGTATTGCTTCCACTGAGAGTTAGCCTCATCACAGACGGGTCAAATTAGATTATGAAGCACAACAGGCTTAGAGTGGCTGCAATTATAAGATAAGTGAGTAGAATGATTAGATAAATTGTTATTATGTGTCTATGTGTGTTTCTCTGCCTTTAAGGGTCCAAAGGAAAGAGGTCAACCCTCCATATGAGTAAAGTGTTAGCGTGATAAATCAAATGCATCATGATGGGGTGCCTGGGAAGCTCCATAGTCCACGATCAGGTCACCGGGTGGTTGCTGAGCTTAATTCGCTGTAATAGGATTACCTGTCACAAGCTGGGATGCCCAGGCAGCATCTCAGCTTGTAACACTAGTCACAGCAAGTACAGGGAGCAAACTACTAACAGCTATGTCAGTTATCAGTTTTTGTTTGCTTTCGTGAGAATTTGCAAATTTAGCACACTTAACTGTCAATAATCGGACCATTAATGGGGTTATGTTTTAAGAACCTAAATGGTATAGCATCAGCAGAGTGCGATGGGGCTGTTGGATAAACTGTCGGGCTGGCTCGGCCTGAGAAAAAAAGAGGTCAACGTTTTGTGTTTGGGACTGGACAACAGCGGCAAAACTACGATTATCAACCAACTCAAACCAGCCAATGTAAGTTCATGACACCGAGCTTCATCAACAGGACGTTTTGAAGTCTTGCTATGCAGACTATTGTGGAATAGACAGGTTGCTGTATTTGTAGTTTTGCCATGTGGCCTCACAAAGTTGTTATGCACTTAAGTCTCTTGTAACGCTATGATAATCTGGGATAGGCCTGTCAAAGTCGATATTTCACTGCAATCATTCACTGATTGCTTGTTTTCAGAATTCGAATCATTTAGGCCCATTGTCAGAAGAGTGGAAACATGTTAGTCAGGTAAAGCCCATATCATACTTTCCTCATACTCCTTCCTTGTTGACATACTTTTGCCATTACTTGTCTGTTTTTGTGTGTGCATGTTTGTGTGTGTGTTTGTGTGTGGGGATGCATGCAGTCGCAGGCACAAGAAATAGTCCCAACAATTGGCTTCAACATTGAAAAGTTCAAGAGTTCAAGGTAGAATGAAAATAGACAATTGACAACTACAATTAAATATAACTAATCTGCAAGTTCGTATCACGCAAAGCTGTTCTGTCTTCCTTTGCCTCTCTCTCTCTCTCTCTGCACGCAGCCTGTCGTTTACAGTCTTCGACATGTCTGGGCAGAGCAGATACAGAAACTTATGGGAGCATTACTACAAGTAGGATACACAAACACACCCAGCAACCCAGTCACTGATCAAATATTAATACAAAGTGTGGCCGTCATATTCATAGCATTTACTCTTGTCTTCTGTAGAGAGAGCCACGCCATCATATTTGTCATCGACAGCGGTGACAAACTGAGAATGGTTGTTGCTAAAGAGGAGCTTGATACTCTTCTCAACCATGAAGGTACACAATCACACCCACACATACATGATATGATATTTATTTAATGGCTTTGTTATTAGCAACATCCTAGTTTCAGTGGTTTTGTACTATTTCACTATGAAGGAAAAATCAAAGTGCATGAAGGGCATAAAGTTTGTTTTTCCGTACACCAGAGGTATGAAATAGCGACACAAATGAGCTTCAAAACTGCCAGTAATATAAAACAATAAAAATATCTGTATTATAATAATTCAAACAGGTTTGTGTATTATTGTTAGCTGATGATTCACTGGTTTTCACATCTTCTTATTCAGATATCCGGAACAAAAAGATCCCTGTGTTGTTCTTTGCTAACAAGACAGATCTGCGGGACGCAATGTCCTCTGTCAAGGTCTCACAGATGCTGTGTTTGGAGAACATCAAGGACAAACCCTGGCACATCTGGTAATATATCAGTCAATCAGTATCTGAGTTATTTGCTACAGGAATCATGCAAGTATCTATAGTCATGAAACAAGTGCAGCTGGATTAAGGATAACCTAAGCCGAGGTCTGTCATGTCCCCATCCGTAACATGCTGTGCTTCCAAAGTTCCAGCTTAAAGTGTTAAACAGGGACAGTAAATTGCCCAGGCCTGCCTACTCCCTGGTAATTTCCTGCCTGTGCCTATTCAACATTTTCATTGCTCATTAGTTAAACATTACTGATAGGCACAGCATCATGCAGTTATTCAAAAGCCTGGCTCTTTCATGTACATGTGTTTTCCACCTTGTTTACTTATTAGACAGATGGAGAGCTTACGGATTAAGAGCTAGACAGCTTTAAACAACCTAGAAAGTCATGACAAAAGTGAATGTGTGCTGCAAGCAGATTAACTTCTCAACATCTTATTTTTCAGTGCCAGCAATGCACTCAAAGGAGAGGGTCTACAGGAAGGGTTGGACTGGCTACAAGGTAACGTGTTTATAAAACTGTCATTCTGGGCCAGTTGTCAATACTATCTGCATCTTGTAAAGCCTTCATATTAAGATGTGCTGTTTTTTCCTCCATAGAACAAATTGCACAGTAAGTATCATCATGCTTCATTGCGTCAACATGTGAAGTGATCGTGGTGATAGATTGTATCTCAGTGTTTCTGTGGATAGGATTGAAATCGCAAGAGGGCAAATGACACAAAAGATGAAAAAACCCACCCAGAGAGTACAAACGCCAATCCATAAACCATGTTTGATCTCTAACAAAGTGTCTCAGACTTTAGGGATTATCATCCTGCATGTGTGAAGATTTTCAACATAAACCGTTCCGATGTAGAAGTGATTTTTACTTCGAGCGCATGAACATTTCTATGGACATGAAGAAAAAAAATTTGATGAAGAAGGGAAAAAATTGCCGGTATCTAGAGATAACATTTCCGGTATACAGAAGAGTATGCATAATTTGTTAAAAGCTTCAGTTCATGAATTAGCTTGAAAACCGGAAATGCTAACTCAAGATAAAATGTGCAGCCTTTCCGAGTCAGCATTTCCGCTTGTATCTCGTGCGCACGAGTTAGCACGAGACGACTACCGGTAAACACAAGATGCTGAATTTCCCGGTCCACTTTAAAGTGGCATAACGCCTGTGGATGGCGGTGTTCAGTAATTTTCAAGCGAATTCATGAACTGAAGATTTGAACAAATCATGCATACTCTTCTGTATACCGGATATGCTATCTCTCGTGCGCACCCATACAGTCTATTTGCGCACCATATAACTATCTCGTGCTCACGTGAAACTATCTGGTGCGCACTATATACCAGCACTTTTTTATTTTCCATCATTTTTTTTGTTCTTCATGTCCCTTTAGCGGCTCCGTATATTTCAGTTTCCAGCTCATACCTCCCGCTTCCTTCCTCTCCAGCTCATAGAGTGGTGGTGTTTTACTGCCCCCTACTGGCTGTGTTGCCCATTATAAGAGACAGGGATCTTATGGGTTTTTTGAGACAGGTTAGTAGGGATTTAATCATTGTTCCCTGTGTAATAACCTATTTCTCAAAGGGAAAAAAATCAGTGAACTTCCCCTGCAGGAATAAATCCTGTTCAAATCAGCAAGTTTCTGTGTGGTAGACTTGATAGTTTTTGACCTCTCCTTCTGTCGTCTCAAAAATGTGACCACTATGATGAGATGTTTTCTTTAATTAATCATAAGCTAATTGTTGTATACGAGCTTGCAAGTAGATCGTTTAAGACAAAAAGCACAAACATATTCTATAAAAAATGTTTTTCTTCTTCCAGATCATATCAAAACAATGAACAAATGAATGACTGAAATGCCTGTGACCGTGGACAGAGGGACATGGACTATTCATCACATTCGATGTTATAGGCCTTAACTTTAAGTCTAGTACTTCCTGTGTGTGCTACACCATTAGGACCCCATTTACCCTCAAATAAAAAAATATGTAGAGAATGATTTCTGTGATTACTTACAGCACTCCCTTAATAGATGATCTCAACAAATCAAAATGATGTATCTGTATCATGTATCTATATACAGAAACATTTAATCCTTTTTTTATTTGAAGCTGCTTCTTTTATACTCTTTGACTCATGCTTTATTAATTTCATTGGCAATTTTTTTTTGTTTTTTTTGGGAAAATGCTGTTAATGCATGAACAATCTGGGGATTAATAAAAAGCTTTTAATGTTGTTACTTGCTGAGTGTGTGCTCTTGTCTAAGAGATCAGTCATAAAACAACAGAAATAAATATGTAAATAAACACAAATTGAAACAGAAAATACTTTAATGAATTATAGAAAACAATAATGACATAACTACATTTACAGTGGAAGCTTCAATGTGAATAAATACAGCCAAATAAATATCATTACTGTTTAATAAATATTACATATTGCTCCTAAAAGGTAACATCCAAGGTGGATTAAAACTTTGAGATAAATACAGTATTGGTATAAAAAACAACCCTAAAAAACAACCCTGTTTAACTTCAGTATTTAAACAACTCAATTTTCAACCAACATTTACTCATTTGGGCACATCAGTCAATGTGAACATTTCTTATTTGATAAACGTGTGGAGGAACTGAGCGTGGAAGCGCGCACTGGAGTCCAGGAGGATGCTGAGGGTCTGGTAAGTAGTCCTGTCTTCAAAGTGGTTCCCTGGAAACACATAATCACAACATTTTGACTTTTTATATTGCTTCTTAATATGCATGGAGGTTCCTCTCCATGGCTGTAATATAGCTACATTAAAACTAAATATCAGACACATGGAAACTTAAAAAGATCAACCAAGGCTGTAAGGAATATAAATTACACAAATAAATAAAATACATGTATTGTGGGAGGACAATATAATAAATGTGGCTCTCCAGTCGTATCATGGGCCTTCAACATGGGAGGAGCAACAATTAAAAGGTTAGATGCAATAAAACAAAAATGAAAGTTGCTGCTGGAGTTAAAATTGAAGAAAACATTATCTGAGCCAAAAATGTTTTTGCTCAGATAAGAAAAACTAAGAAGTTCCCAGTAAATGTCATCTATCTCAGCTGTCACACGTACTCTGTGTGTGTACACCAGGGGCGTTTGGTAATGTGTGTACTTGTCTATACTTCTGAAACATCATCACTTGCAGCATCCTCTTCCAATACAAAATATCTGACCAACTACACATTGATGTATACCTGATCCATGCATTTTATCAAGGATACATCAGGTGGTAACTTGTGTGGACTTGGGACAGCAAAGTGTCCCAGAATGCATTTCAGAACATACAAGCAGAACAGTAGAGCAGAAAGTTAATGAAGTAAACTTCAGAGTACTACTACTGTAGTGACACAAAAAGCAGTTGTAAAATTTTGTCAGAAATGAGTTGTCCAAACTTCAAATATGTTGCTGACTTATCAAGTTGGAGTCAGTTTAAAAATGTTTTCTTCGCTGCGAGGTCAAAATTAGATCCTCCGTCAGCTCTTACACTGACCGGGCAGTAAGTCCTCCACCGAGAGCAGCCTGAATCTCAGCAGCTCCTTTTAAAAATCTGCCGCTGGCTCTGACATCTCTGTGGTGCTTAACTACGGATTTAAATAGTTTTAGGTTTATTTAACAGGTGATGGATGTAAATCCATGTTGTACAAGGGTGATTTTAAGTAATTCTAACAATGCAGTGTCATTAATCTTGGACCAACCTTATTATACATTAATATTCACATTACATTGCATGAATTAGTGTATCTTTTCAAAAAAAGCAAACAGTTATTTTGGTATACAAAGTTATTTCATAATAAATATCAAATAAAGTGAATGTAAGTGTTTAAATACAGGTAGAGCAAATATCGCCTGGGATGTCATCAGGTACACACGGATTCAATGTGAGCTGGGAGTGCATACTTCCAAGTCTGTACTACCAAGCACACAAGTAGCATTAAGAAAGGGCCCAAGCAAATTGTATTAATTGCAACCTTATCCTAATATTTTTTACTCATTAAGTCTGAAATAGTTCAACCACAACATCTCAGAAATGTGTTTTAATCTATTTGACCCAATCCCTCTGTTTGCTAAATCCCAGCTAATACAATATCCATGAGTTGGGCTATTTTATTAGTAATGCAGAAGCTGCCTGCAGGTTCATGTAATCTATCCTAACAAAGATGGATTTTTGGTGTGTAAACAGCGCTTGAGAACAAAAGAAGTAAATTTATGCTTCATAAAGCTGCCCACCTCACCTGCTAGAGAAACAAACATCTCCTTGATGACTTCTGAAAACGTGATTTCCAGCTGCTGGATGAAGTTCAACTTTTCAAGCCCAGTGTGGAAGACAGTGCAGATCTGCTGTACTAACTTGACCGCCCAGGTCATGTCATAGCCGTCCTTCTCACACACCTAAAGGTGAGGCCATACGAAACAGAACACTAAACAATCATCATTTCTCAGTACCAATGTCATCACAGCTTTCATTACTTTAATTACTACAGATTTAATTAATAATATAAAATGTAGAAGGAGTTAGGTCTGTTTTTTGCACTGGTTTTTTTCCTGCTATGACGAATCACAATGACAAAGGATGGCTGGTCAAGACACTTTCTATCAAAATCGTGGGAATAAAACATAACACATAAAAACAACTTGGGAAATTGTTAATATAGAGAAAATACCCTCTCCATGAGGATAACAACCAGGCTCCTGTTCAATTAACTTTCCTTTTATCTATTCAGCTGAGAGTAAAATAACACAAGCATTCTCACCAGTACAATGAACACGATGATGCTTGAGGTCTCATGGAGTCGTCCACTGACAGCCTTGCTGGCCAGGACAGTGTAGCAGAAGCTGCTCCCACACAGCACCAAAAGACGAGCTACATTCTCCGAATGCCATGGCTGAGGGATGACTGGAGATGACAAGGAGAAGAACAACACCTGATTAAAATCAGTTCAATTAATCATCTCGGGTTTCAACTTTAAATCAGTCAACTAAACAAAAAAAATAGCATTGAAATACAGAGATCATCTGATTGTTGAATAAAGAAATCTTTCATTACAGGACCCTGCCGGTTTTAACATCAGTCTCTGTACCCCAAGTGTGCAGGTCTGTGAAAAAAAAAAACATTTAAGAACCAATAAGATACCAATGAGCTCCTCCCAAATGGCCACCATCGTGTCAGTGGTCCAGTGTTTGGTTTTTGGTTTGCCAACGAGCATGAGGATTGCCTTTGCCAGGTCCCACAGAGCACTGTGAGGCAACGGCCTTTCAACCAGATCCTGCCAGCCGAGGGTGCCTGCAGGGAGGAGACCTCAGTCACTGACTGTGTAACTGTACAGTACGACAAAATACACATAGTAAAACACCAGTTCAAGCTACACTGGTCTCCTCCGCCACAATAAAACACTGTAGGCAGTTTACAGCAAGTTCAAAGTCAAAACACAGTATAATCTACAATCTGTACTGGGCATTGCTGACTGTAGCTACAGAGGACTGATTATCATTTCAGGGTTATAGTGTAAACTTCCAGAAAGCTCACTTTCAGCATAACAAAAATCACCACCCCCAAACGTTACTAACCATCCATCAATTCATCTTCTATACCTTATATATGAATGGATGGAAAGATAGATGGATGTTATTAACCATTCAGTGTAAAAGTTATCTCACGCTCAGGCAGCAGAGGTCCATAGAGGATGAGCAGTAAGTGGGATTGGGTGACCATGGGCCAAAGCTTCAGGAGCTGCATTAGCCAGAACTGCCACTCTGAGTGGTTAGACCACGGGTCCAACAAAACCTGACGACAGAACAGTCGAAGCTGCAGCTCCTGGAACCACCTCACTCCTGGGGACAGATGTACAGGTATCTTTTTAATCTCTTAAGATTGTCAAGGCTGTCAAGGAGAGAGGCTGTCCACCTCTCACTTTAACCCTGCAGACAGATGTTAGCTTATTGACTTTAATGCTTTTTTAATCATTAAGATTTAAGACCACCTTAAGGAATCACTCATGTCCTTCCCTTCACTGCTATGGATCTGACAAAGTGACAGACTATACTAGAAAGATGATGAATGGTTCTATGTATTCCATTTCTTCTCTGTCCTCTTCTACAGTCATCAGCATTTTTGATATTAAGACAAAATGCACACCTGGTTTTGCAGTCAATAATACTTCAATGTTTTGCTGCAGGTTGGTGATGTCACACAGGAAGTTGAATACTCGGTGGCACTCCAGCTCATCCCACCCTGCGATCAGTGTCTGTGAAGAAATCAGTTTAACAACCTTTATATTTTCATGTCCTTGTTTAGTAATTTCAGATTTCACTGCTTAAGTGATTTAGAAGCTCCAGGATTTAGACAGAGTCCCAACACAGCAAAGACTTCACAGCCTAATACATTCAGCATGTCTCAGGAGTGACTGTGGTTTTTCAGTGTTTATCAGTTACACGTGGTTGCATTTTGATGTTAGTTGATATTATTTTGCAGAATAATGAATGCTAATCTTTGCAATGTCTTTATCCTTAACCCTGGTGATGCACTTTAGCGTGTCACGTCACTCGAATGTAACAACAGGGCGTGAGTGTTGCTGAAAATCTTCAGAGGAGGATGTGTTCAAGCTTCATTAAATAATGCAATCTGAATGCAATCACATTGGGTTTATCTGCTCTTAGCTCTACGTGTTTTATCATTTCCTTTAATTACATTAAAGTTTCAATTTACTACATAATTTGCATTTTTTAATATGCTATTACCTGAAGGAAAACTCCATAGCTGGAGAATCCAATGCAGTGTGGTGCTAGACACTGCTCCAACATAAAGCAGGGAATCTGAAATAAATCGTAATACATATGTAAATATGCAAAAAAGCACAGCACACACTCCAGGCTCTCAGTGTCTGTCACCTTTTCCTAAAAACTAGAACATTTAACATATCAAAATATTCTGTTCCTGCTTGTCCTCTCATGTGTCCCTTTCCTACCTTTGAAAACTTGCTAAGGATGAACTTCAGCCTTTCCTTTGTTGGTAGCAACATGGTACATCTCTTGAACAACAAACCTGAGACATCAGACACAAAATTAAACCCCTGAATTTATAAATAAATTTAAAATTCTTTACATTCGTCTCCCTAGTACCATGTCGTGATGATTCAAGTGTACATTGAATGGTTAGAGAGACAAACACTTGGAAAAGACATTTGCCAATGGGCAACAGGTTGTGCATGAATATTTCATCATAAAATGCAGTAAAAAAACAAGTCTACAGAACAAAACATTAAATGAAATACCCAGGTCTCTGTAGTGTCCAATGATGGATTTCTTTTCAGGACAAGTGGAGGGATGAAAGCTTTGGACGATGGTTTTATTCTTCCAGGCCAGGGTGGAGATGTAGTCCACAATGTATCCATTTATTTCCTTCGATACCATGCTGAACACACTCATGTCCCTCACTGACAAATACACATCCATAATTTCATCAACTAATTAGCGCTTAAACCAAATACTGGAACAAAAAGCATTTTTAGCAGAATTTAGTTGTTGCTCATATGAGATCCTGCCTGGGAGAAAAGTAGAAACTACAGTGGTCGTTAAATTGAAGACAGATATGATTTGTACTACACATGGAAATACTGTGAAGCAAAAGCATGATTTTAGGTAGTATTACAAGACAGTTTACAGTTTACCAGACAGTTTGTCCAGGACCATGGCAAACACCTCAGCTGGCACCATGCTAAAGAGGTTGGAACTGGTGTTGCAGTGGCTGCGGGTGATCATGGTTCTGGGTGGTGGATGACCAGTCCTCTTGTAAGGTCTGTGGGTCGATGTGAACTTCTCATCATTTCTGGGCCTTTTCCCAACCATAATCTGGAATAAAAACGAAAAACTTCGCTTGGAAATTTAAGAAACGCAAACGCAAGCTAACACGAGAACTCACGCAGCTAGCTTTATCAAACCAGCTAACCTAACTAGCTAAACGGACCACATAACAAACTAGATTATAACGCGGTTTACTTTCATCTTCATGTACTCACAGACAAGGACACGCAAGTGACAGCAATGTAAATTAAGAAGTAATATCTTACCAGTAATCTTATCAATGTCAGCAGCAAATATGGGACTTAGAAATCAGGTATGTGCTGTGATGCTTCACAGTCTAGTTGTTTTTGAGAGACGGCGCGAAACTTTTTTTTTTCCTTTATCTTTACCGCAGGAGGAGGAGACAGAGTAATACATGTTTAATTAATGTAGGTCTTCACAAAGTGTGGTATTTTAACCTGATCAAGATGTTAATTAACGTTAAAAGCCAGCAAGTGTAAAGAGTGACTATTTCACTATTCATCATTGTTAAATCACTCGAAATTACAAATTAAGAAAGAATATTTAGATTTTTATGTGTGTACTTCAAGTACCTCGAATAGTGGCCTTTATTTACCTCAACTGAAGAAGGTAACAGACTTATAACAAATGCAATTTCCCTGCAATTTCTTCTGTTTGATAAATTTAATATCACATTTTAGCATGACATTACACTCAAAACTATAGTATATGCGTAAAACCACACACGAACAATCCCAACGTTTCCGGTTTCAAATTAAAAGCTCCGGCATTTCAGTGTACATTAATACGAAGCACCCCTGGTGTCAGATAAAGAAAAAAAATATTAAAAAATCCGTTCCCTCAATAAACCGTGCTCTCGGTTTAATAAACCGTTCCCTCAATTCAATAAGCCGTGCCGTTGGTTGGTGGAGGAGTACTCAAACACTTTACTAAAGTAGATGTACAGATAAACAGACAAATATGTACTCTAGTAAAAGTCAAAGTACCACATCAACCCTTTTCCATTAGTAAAAGGAATCAGTATTTGCTTAAAAATATATATAAAGTATAAAATAGTATTTCAGGAGCACGGTGGCATATGGCGTAGACATTGTCAGCCTTGTTTCCTCTGCCCAGTGTATGATAAAGTTTGTAAGGAAAAGCCATTGAAATTTTATATTGTCTTTGTAGAGAATTCACTAATTTCTATAGTAACTAACAGTGACACATGACATATGACCTAGTCTACCCTCCTCTCCTCACGTCAATGGCACCTGAGAGATAGCTTACATACCAAGGCAGAACAAAGAGAACAGACCCAGGGACATCTAGGGACAAACACCATTTCACATATTTAGTCAGACACACAGACATATAGGAAATCCAAACAACACACACAATCTGAGTCTATAATAACCACACCCTGACAGATCCTAGGTAGACTTTTCTTGGGACAGCTCTGTATCCCCTGTGACCTATGGTCTTACAATAAAAGTCTTGCCTCAGGCTGACCTGTCACCATACCATCTCCTGTCATCATTTTATTCCACCACATTTTTTTTTATTTATCGTTATAATTTGTCATTGACTGTCTAAACAAAATCCATTTGGAAATGTGTGAACTTAACACATGTAGAAACTGCGGTTATTGAGTTCTGAATCATTGTGAGAAAGATCCTATTTTTCTGATTTACTTTGTTTACTTAAATCACTTTTCCCCTCCCCTTTCCTCAGCACTGCTTGGTCATTTTCTCCCTTTGTTCAGTTAATCATCTGAATGAGTTCACCTGTTAACTCCATATTCATAACCACACCCTTTCCTCAATCTTTCCAGGGGAGGTATTCCAGAACGGAAGTTCAACACACTCTGAGTCTAACCCTGAACTGTGAGTTGTCTGGGTTTAATAGATTTACCATCAGTCTTGTAATGAGTAACAGGACACTTAGGTATTAAAGTGATACCAAAATTGGAAAGTACAAAAGACACATACGAAACTGTTTTAATTCTTCGTTGTTAATGTTCAAGCTTGGTAATATTTAATAAGAAATGAAATAGCCTTGGAATTATGTACAAACCTCCATCAATGTGTTGTTGTATACTATACATAAAACTACTGGTAAAACCCATGACAAATATTCAGCATAAATACAACAAACTGAAGGTAACAGCCTTGAAAGTACTTTAATTGAACATTTAAAACTACATGAATTTGAGCAAAATTTTCATTCAGTGATACAGAAAATGTAAAAAAAAAAAAAAGTAATGAATCAATTAAATGGTGTACAGTTCAAAAACATATGTACCTTTTAGTAACAAGTACAAATTACAGCAGAAACAGTTAACATGAGCAACTACAAACTGTAACCAGGTGGACACTGGACATTCAGCTGCAGTGGATGAGGAGGAGGAAGAGGAGGACATCCAGCCAGAGACCAGCTGAAGAACAAGAGCAGAATCTTCTTTTTCTGATAGAGAAAAGTTATTATTCCAATAAGCGTTTTAGACACCAGTCATTAACAACGACCCTTAAAAATCTTATTATACATAGACAAAAGTAATTTGACTCAGGGAATACACATGAATCAATGTTTTCTGTCCTGATATCCATCTACTGATCTGCTGCAGTTTAACAGCAGCAAAGGTTTGTAAAACTGTAATAACTTCATTGTTTTACTCTGATTAATGAACTATATGCTTCATTAAACCTAGTTGTAGCTAACAGTTTGCTAACATTACCTGACACACGATCACGGTCACATGTATATTTGTTTATAAAATGAATACTACAACGTGCATGTTGAGGTTATGGTTATCAAAACAAAAGTCACATGATCCGTGACGCCGTGCTCGTGAAATGCTTTTTATACTTAAGTAGATTTTAAAGCAAACACTGATTTTCCTTTTACTTAAGGAAAAAGGTTGATCTGGTACTTTGACTTTTACTAGAGTACATATTTGCACGTTTATCTGTACTTTGAGTACTCCTCCACCATTGCTACAGACACTATTTGGCTAACAAGAAAACTTGGGAAGCTAACGTTAGCATCTTTCTTGTTTTCAAGGGAATTTCACAATAAACACAACGTTTCACGGTGACAGATGTGACACAACACAGTACAGCATTAATCATGACAGTAAGTGGATAATCTGGACTTTGTACGTTACCTGGTAGAAGCGGTCTGGGTCGGGAAGTCCTCCTGCCTGCGGCTTTTTTATTTAGTTTTATGTGTTGCATATGAGACATTGTTTTTCAAAATAAAATAGTCTTCATACTTTTCAGCAGTTGCATGGTTGATTAATAATAGTCAAATCTTAGCCAACAGAGGTATTGACAAAGATAAAAACACGGGTGTATTAAAAATGGCTGCAATCCTTTCAGAAGAGGCCATGAAAATCCAAATTGTCTGCCAACAGACAAAGTATATCAGAAAGGCTGTTACTGTTCTGTTATTTTGGTTGATTAGTGATGACTGTTACTCATCTATTACTATCTTCAAACAATCTCATCTTTGTCTTTACTATAAGTTCATGAAGTTTTGTTCCTGTACATAAATCCAATCACTACTCCAGACAACATTAATTTTAATTTCATTTTATAATTTTTCTATAATTGTTTTATAACTGTTGTGTATGTCTGCATATATACTGTGTAAAGAGTGCAGCATTTCAGACCTGTGAAGATAAAAAAAAAGAAAAGGATGAGGCCTGTGCAACACACATCATCATGGTTGTGTTACCTTCTAGCACTGAGTGCACCAGACCAACTATGCTCAGCTGCTAATCACAGGATTATTCTGCTTAACTAAGGCTATTAAGTGTTCCACATTCAAATGGTGTCTCCCGCAGGCAGACCTTGGAGAGGATCATCCCTTTACTATAGGCGCTCTGACAGGGAGCTGAATACTGCACGATGAACCCAAGGGAAGGACTGGGAAAAATGCTGTTGTATACCAACAGGATGTCACGGTAGGTTACACTTGGGACACAGGAGGAGAGACGGGGATGGACTGCAAAAGAAAGATGCTGGACCCCAAAGGAATTTAGAGATGAAACTGCAGTTTTGATTGAGCTCACCTGGCTTGTTGTACAGTATGTACCACACATGCAATCAAAACACATACATATGCAGTAGCACACCACAATCAAGTAGAGTTTGGGTTTACAGTGTTGATTGGTGCTGTATTGCTTTTACTGTTTAAATCCCTGCTAACCTCAGTTAATAAATATTAATGCTGTTCTACAAATTGGTTGTAAGTTCATATTGATTATATTTTTATTCTTTATCGTTTTCTTTTTTATTATCAAGAAATGTGGCAACACAGAGCTGACTTATTGAGAAAAAAACAGCACAACCAGTAAAGACAATATCTCTTCTGTGTGCCTCTGTTTAGCAACATCCCTCTGACTGCGGCTCCACATTTAACATCGGACCCGTTTATCTTTCTGGAGCACCAAGCCAGCAGCAGTACTGTCTCTCATGTCGGCTCTTACATGATGCTGCTGACACTTACAGGGATAACGTCCAATGATGATGGTATCTAAAAGTGGCCAGTCACA
This sequence comes from Pseudochromis fuscus, assembly GCA_900323345.1. Taxonomy (NCBI): domain Eukaryota; kingdom Metazoa; phylum Chordata; class Actinopteri; family Pseudochromidae; genus Pseudochromis; species Pseudochromis fuscus. Next base: position 36,888 of record OOFC01007403.1, read on the forward strand.
CAGCTGACAGTCCTGCAGCACACACACATGTTGTTTGTCCATTAAGACAGGAGCAGAAACAGAAGGAGCTCATTGTGGAGTCAATGCCAGTGGCCCTGTTTATCTGGAAGTTCTCCAAACACATCTTCAAATCTCAGGACAAGAACGCCATCTGGACACCTGTGGCCATGGCCCTGTAGTCTTCTTGTTGGTGAGTAGTCAAAGGTAGAGATGTTTTTAACTAAATATCAAAAATTGAAATTATTTCATAATGTAGATATTGCAGTTGCTATTTCTTCGCTGGTTTGTGTTTTTTATCAGTTAACTGGGGCTTTTGGGGAGCCAAACAAAAGTGAAGCAAGATGCTTGTCACAGCTCTGTCTTTGTTTCTGCTGCTGACTTGTCATGCCTTTAGTGTAGTCAATCATTAAGTAAGAACAATGAGGCTTGTATCTGTGATATTTTAAGAGGTCCCAGTGGTGCCAGGTCTAACACTGAACAATAATCAGGCTTTATAATCAGCTTCTGTTCTCTGAGGAAATCAAAACAATGGATCTGTATCAAAGCGGTTTAGTTTTGTTGTTGTTTTTGTTTACAATTTATTAAAGCAATCTAATTTATTCTTGTAGGCACAAAATCATGTTTTTATTATTAGTAATATTTGTTCATTCATTTAACACATTGTATTTTCCAGAGACCTGCTCTACCGTTGCTTGAAAAATTGCCTGCTGATTATTCAGGATATTTTAAGCTCAAGACTCTTTTGGTCAAAACATTGAGAAGGAACAAAAGTAAATGATTAAGCTCTCACACTTTTCATATTTTCGCACTGTGAAGAAGGAAGTGCCCCATGATCTCATGTCAAAGATTGCATTTGAAATATTATAATTTGGCCCATTATTACAACAACAGTCACTGCTCTCCCTTCTTGTCACAGTTTGGGGCCCAGCAGCTAGAAGTTCTGTCAGCGAGTCATTCAGTCCCTCGCTTTGAAATACCCTGCAGAGCTGTGAAAAATTTCAAAGTTAGTGGCTTATAGCAGCGCTCTCAGGTCGGCTGGTCTCTGTAAATGTTTAATTTCCTCTCTCTCTCCTTTCCTGAGGGGTGGCAGAGAGCCTAACAAATAGTCTGCTGTGGTTTGCCCTCCAGAGGAGAGCGTTAAACAGGTGAAGCTGAACACTGCTCTCATTAGTTACACATGCAGTCACCTGCCACTCACCAGAGACCGATGCCAGAATACTGAAAGTTTCCACAGCTATTTTTGCCTGTGCCATTGGGGAGACACTTGAGGAATGGTTCAGACTCTGTGACTGGATGTAAGCTCACTGGAATACACTGTACGGCAGGGGATCGTGCAGATAAGAGGAGCAATCCAGCCACATTTTGGCCGCAGGGACAGTCAATAGTTTTGTTCTGAAAGTGTTTCTTTTCATGTGTTATTTGTTGGATGTATATAAGATGATTTTTCCATTTTGTTATAAAACCTCTGAATGCACCTAATGTTTGACATATGTACTTTAAGAGAGACACCTAGATGCTGTCTCCCTCCAGTGTGTGAACATCTTGACTGAAAGTGATTGTAACTTTGTTCTGTTTACAGTTTGGACATCTGTCTCAGTGAGGTGATCATGGCGAGCATGGCGGTTCAGCTGCTCGGATTCTTCTTAGGACTGTTGGGATTTGTAGGAACTTTAGTCGCAACCGTGCTCCCCAACTGGCGCACCACAGCCTATGTAGGCTCTAACATCATCACAGCCACCGCCTACATGAAAGGCCTTTGGATGGAGTGTATCTGGCACAGCACTGGCATTTACCAGTGTGAGGTGTACAAATCTCTTCTGGCACTTCCACCAGACCTGCAGGTACTACACATCATTTTATGGAACCTCTATCCAAACAAGTTATCTTGACGAAAAATGAAATGACAAAGAATTGCCAGCTACCTATATTTTAATACTTCATTGTTCAAAAAAGCTCATCATTTTCATTAAATTCAGTTTTTCAAATGTGAGATTCCTTTATGTTTTGTATCACTGTGAAGTGAATGTCTATGGGATTTAAACCAAATAATTAATTCTATTAATGACAAAGGTAATCTGCCGCTTAATTGCTAATGAGAATAACTACTTGGTTAGTTAGTTGCAGCCCAACTCATTTGTACATATGCAGTTTAAGAATTTGTTTTCAGATATAGGTGGATGAAAGGTTCAGATGTTTAGTGTGTCAATCCAGGAGATTTTCCTTCAATGATTCTTGAATAGTAAAACCATCAGCATTTGATTATTCACTCTGTACTCTCAGGACCAGCTGTGCATGGACTGGTATAATCAATAGCTAATGGTGGCTAATGTTTTCTAATGCGAACAAACTTGGTGAAATCAGTTTGCTGATTTTATGTTTCTAGTCTACAAGTGTTACTGTGAGACTACATTTTAGTATTACCGTCACTTTTGCCGCTGTAGTCTCTATTCAGTAAAAGTTAGTCTCGCTTGAAGTGTGAACTGTGGGGTATATTTAAATAAGAATCCTATGAGATCAGGGTAATAAAATTAAGATAATATGGAATAATTTTGATTTTTTTAAATATTATGAATTTAATTGGAGGAGGATGTAATGGCCTGATTGAAGTACCTTGCTACAGTACAGAATGCAGTTCATTTCTAGAAGCTAGAGTAAGAAAATGTTTTTACACCAAAGGCTGATGTCTACTGTACTCTTCTCCACATTAGGCTGCCCGGGCACTCATGGTAATCTCCTGTGTCACCTCAGTCCTGGCATTAATAGTGTCTGTAATGGGGATGAAGTGTACACGCTTTGGATCATTGGTCAAATCTCCGCTGGTGCTGAGTGGGGGGATTTGCTTTATGTGTTCTGGTCTTCTCTGTCTGATCACTGTGTCCTGGACCACCAACGACGTCATCATGGATTTCTATGACCCGTTCCTTCCCAGCGGGATGAAGTACGAGATCGGCCTGTCTGTGTATCTCGGTTTCGCCTCGGCCTTCCTCAGTCTCGCCGGCGGGCTGGTGCTTTGCTGGAGCAGCAGCAGCAACAGGACACGGCGCCCCCTCCATGCGCAAAGGAGTCAGCCATCATCACCTCCTCCTGCCTTCAACAACCTATATCCCCCTGCACCACCCTACAAGCCCCCCGAGGCCCTGACGGACAATCATGCTCCCTCACCTTGCTCCCTGTCCAGCAGTGGTTATAGACTTAATAACTATGTCTAAGACTGCAGGAGACACTACCCCAATAACTTAAATGCCACGGCGTCTATGTATGAATGAACATTCAGCTGAACACTTTGCCAACTTTTTTCTATTATTTTATGTCCTGCATACCCATAAAACAAATATTGGAAAAAAAGGAGCAACAAAAATCAGAAAGGAAACAAACTGCCCAACCTTTCCTCTAACATGGCCAAACCTGAGAGCCAAGCAAGACTCTGAACCACAGTGTGTGAGAGAGAAAACTGTATCTGTCGTCCTGCTGCTGTGCACCCAAAGGACCAGAAGATGGCATAATGTTACAGGAAATAGAAAAGACTATGTAAATCTCTTTTCACACCCTGTGTTGTAACATTCGTGTTAATGGATCAGCAAGTCTTATTCCATTTCCGTGTTGTAGCCTACTTTCTAGTAGGTATTTAACTCTGGCTGAAAGGCAATACAAATACTGCAGTGCATTTTAAACAAAGAGATTATCATTGTCAGTAATCAATGTCTCAAAATCAGTGTAATGCCAAAGAAAATAAACACTTATACAACAGGTATGTTAAGTAGCTGCACTGCTGCAATCATTAATATTAAATGGTGGCTTCACTACATTTAAATGTGTAAGCTCAACAGTACAAGTGATCTTCATATTCTGGTCTGGCTGGTCTTACTGTGTTATGGAGATGGACCAGCATCACTGTCAAGTTTTGCTTTTCCTGCTAAAATATCTGCAGTTGAAAAGAGTCTGTTGTAAATTTATGATAATAAGGTGATAGGTGACACATTCTGACCTTAAAAAAAGAGGGAGAGAGAGATGGATCGTAGTTTGATATTCTTCTATATGAGCACCAGACTTGGCAGTGAAGGTTTGTCAAGCTATAATTATAATTTTGTTGTAAAACCAATTTTTTTGTTTTGTTTTGTTGCTGATTCATCTTCTGAACTCCCTCTTGAGAAATGGGTGCAAAGTTTAAAAACGACACTAGATGGCGACAGTGATCTTTTAAAAAAGGTTTTAGTTGGAACTGCCTTGCATTTATTTGGACTATAATGTTCAGTATATTGCACAGGACACCAGTTGCTGCACGTATTTATTCTCGTGGTTTGAGAACTTATGTATGATTGGTTCCAGCATCTTTAGCCACATATGTAAAATTGAAATTATTATCAACCTGTGGATGTTGAATATGGAATATGTTTGCAACTCCTCTGAGGTTTTCCTGGCTGTCTGCCTAACTACCTGTAACGTGATGTCTGGGGATTATTTCTTAGAAAACCCTCCAATTAGCGCCGCCCTCTGTCTAGCAGACTGTCAGCCAAACAGACTCTAAATTAGAAGATATGTCACGATTCAAGCAAGTCACTTATCTTAACTCTAGCAGTCAGATGAGTCAATATGTTTGTTTGCACAGAAAAACCGACAAACAAATCCATCCAGTCGAGTAGATATATGATTGTCCATTGGAATAGTTTATTAATATCTGTATGGAACTGTTCCACAAAAGTGAGTACAATATGAAGCTGGAGGTATTATGATTGAAAAGTTGTTTGCTTTGAAATCATACTAAAGGAAATGAGAAATTACAATAAACCACACAATACGCTCTTCAGTGAGTAGGACCAAAAGTTATAATAGAACCTAAGTGAACTAATCCATGTGGTACAGCAATTTTTTTATTTAAAGACCCCATGCAAGCTCAAAATATAGAAAAAAATTTGATTACCAGGCCCTAGCACATAACAATGACATCTGCTGCTTCTCCCTTATTGAAAAAATATATATGCATATTTTTTTGTGTGCTTGTTAAACAAGCATCAGAGTGTCTACAACACTGAAAGCTCGTTCTCAATGTGTTTATAATGTAGGCTCACCTTTTTTCACAGGACTCTTGCTGTTTGTTGTCTATTGAATCCAAATTGGCTTCCAAAGGTACTTACA
>OOFC01007415.1:7967-18684 GCA_900323345.1 Pseudochromis fuscus
AGTGTGTGATGATGGCTTTAGAGGCTTTTCCGCCCTCAAAGAAAATCCAGTCTGTTGGGAAAACCTGGCGTAAACACTGTCAGATGTCGATTGCTATCAGCTCTCATGGTTCTCTCTCTCGATGCTGCTAAATAGTGAGCTCGGGACAAACTAAGGCATCCAGATGAAGAAACTTAAAAATAAACTGACCGACTGGAACAACAGCAGTTTGTGTGTGTGTGTATGTACATCACTGTATTTCTTCAGTCCTGATTGGCTGGTTACTGAGGTGCTGCGGTGGTGGTTTCTGTAGTTTCTGATGGGACGGTTTGTTTTTACTTGTGGACAGAAAAAAAGGCACCTAGTTCCTCCTCCTCCTCTGCTCATTTTTTAAAAAGAAAATCCGCCAGGCGGCCCCCTGCTCGGCTCACCGTCTCTCTCAATGCACCGCCAGAGGACAAGTCGTCCGCTTGGTGTCCGACATTTTGACGAGATTCAAAGAAGTTCGGGGTTATTTCCACAGTCATTGCCCCCCAGTGGAGACACCGGGACGGAAGGAAAAGACAGGAGAATGGTCGGAGGGTGGAAGAGGGAAATCTGATGCTGTGTACAGGTGGTGAAGCATACAAAAGGTACAAGACATGTGTCCTCGCCGACGCCACCCCTTCCTCTGGTTCCCGCGGAGATGCTAACAAGTCGTCTGCTCCTCCTTGGTGCTGATGGACCAGTTGGAAAAGGGATGCGTCCGTGCTTCTCTCAGGCCCCGCCTTCTCCTGCCTCAGTCATGCTCTCCTCAGCCAATCGGAGTCCTCCACAATGGCACGATTCCACTCTGTGTGTGTGTGTGTACCGACGCACACTCCGCAGAAAAAGAGGAAGAGGAAAGAGGAGGTGCTAGAAGGAGGTGAATTTGGAGTTTTTTTCGTGTGCTTCTCGTTTAAGCTCCTCCTACAAGACGGGCTCTTCTTCCATTGGCTCCTCTGTGGACCTGTGTGAGAAAAAAACACACAAAGTGTCAAAATATATGCATCAAGAAAGCACTCAAGAGGCATAATCCAGCTAGACTGATGCTATAGACTGAACACTGCTGCCCTCTTGTGGTGAAGTTGCAACACTACCTTGTTAAAACATTTGCCCATTATAAGAGATATGGATTCATTTTTAAAAAAACATACTTTTCCTCTGATCTGCCAAAATGTAACCTTTAGTTCCTTGGGTAATATGCTATCTCTAAAAAAAGTTTGGCATTTGAAGGTCGCCATATTGAGTTTTTTTGGAGCCACAAGTGACCATATATGGATATGGAGGAGTGAAGAGGCAGGTTTGACCCTTGAACCCGAGGAGGCTGAGCAACGTGTATGAAACGAGTTCAAGTCTGATCTCATTGGGCACTGGGCTTTAAATCACACTGACCACGCCCTAAATCTTCCTCCTATTGATGCCTAATCTAATCTAATGACATCAGAATGATTTGTGTAAAAAAATGTACTAGCTATTTCATAACTGGAAATGACCATTTTTAATTTGAAGTTAATTGGAGTTTTTTGGAGACTGACAGTATTGCACATATTCCAACTTCTACACTGGCTTCACTTTAGAGCCCCACTTGTTTTGTCCATATCTATATACAGTATATGGCATTTCTATACTATGACTTTGTGCTCCTTAAGCGTGGCCTGGTCCAGATCTGTCACAGGGCCTTGCTGACCTGCTGGTTTCTGTGTCGTCAGGAACAGAGCCCGGCTGCTCCACATCGACGCTCAGTGAGGCCATGGCGCTGACTGTCTCCGCCTCATCCTTCTCTGATTGGCCCTCAGCGCCCAGAGGGCTGTCCAATAGCGAGTGACCGCTGGTCTGGAGACAAGGCCAGTGTTTACCTGCCGGGACAGAAGGAGACATAGAAATGTAGTCGCTGTAGTTTCTCCTCACTGTGTGTGTGTCTGTGTGTGTGAGCTACTCACTCTGGATCTCTATTACTCTCTCCAGTGAGGAGCAGGCTTTCGGACATGGCTTCTCCTGAGGCCACTGAAACATAGAGTCACACTGACACAGACAGAGAGGAATGCATTAAATAAAAGTCAGTACATTATGTTCAGCAGTTAAGAAACATGCAGCTAACACCAGGCTCATCACTGAGGATTATAATGTTTTCTGAAAACTACCATGTACAAACAAGTCAAAGAAATCCAAAAAATAAATTCTCAATGTTTTAGGGAGAATATACAGTGTTTAGTAAGTATGTACATTTTAAGCATTTGTTTCAACATCCTTCATCTATGCTGTCAGAAACCTTTGACTCCAAGGCGCCCTCTAGTGGAGATATTCCACAGCTTCCACAGCCAACATAAACGATACGTGGATGTAACCTCAAACAGTATTTTGAGAGTATATAAACTGCCATAATACATCTGTTAAAAACAGGATATGTAGGTGGGACAAAAAGTGATGGAGCAAAGTGATTGGACCATTGAAACATAACAACCTCTAGCTATCTAATGTTACCAGATAATTACATACTAACTAATAATATTGTTCCAACTAACTACTGATTACTACTATGGCTGCTACTCCTCTCTGTCAATGTATTCTGGTGGTGATCTGAACTGTGCTGCTAACAGTAGATTGATTGACAGGTAGATGGAGGAATACTACTGGTTGAAATTGTTCTGGACAAGAAGATGAAAGTCACAAGATATTTCTCTGCGAAGAAGTAAATGTGATTGAACTTTGATATATAAATCAAATCAATTTTTTTTTTAGCATAAGGGGTAGTCTGGTTCTGTGTAAAGTAAAAAAAAGTCTGTGTAAAGGAATTGTGTGTAATATTTAGAATCTGAGATATTGTGAGATATAGTTAGTGAGATATTTTATAAAGTACAACATGTGCAATTCTTTGGGAAATTGCAATGTGTGGTCACATGACCTCATAAAGATGGGCAGAGCTTCCTAAAAAGTTAAAGCTAAAGTGTGAACTTCAGATAAACAAGGCAAACAACTGAGATACAACATGTTCATTTACGTTTTTTTATTTGGGAAAAAAGCCATGCTAGCTATCAAGTCTATGCTAAGCTAAGCTAACCGTGGTAGTGTCATTCTGAACTTTGAATAAGTTTGGAGGTTTTTTAGCTTTCTTTTCAAAACATTCAAAATAATTTTCCAGACTGAGCGCAAATCATAGTTCGTTCATATACATCTCAAATTACTACAAAGCCAACTGAGGTCAGTGGTATTATTGTTCAGTGTTGTGGATGGCTGACACAACACCTCCAGGTTGGTAGAGTCTAAGGTTAAAATCAAAATACTATTAATTCCTGTTAAAAACTTTGTTTCTCACCGGGTCTCCCAGGAGCGCAGCGACGCAGGCCTCCGATGCGTCACAGATAGCGGTGAGGTCATGACCGCCCTCCAGCGCCATAACAACCCGTCCACCTGCCAGCTCCATCAGCAGCTGCGTTAGCTGGCCGAAACCTGTCAACGCACATCGTTTAAGAAACTCTGAAGCTATTCTGCATTCATGTCATTGGAATAAACAAAATCTAATATCACTCATTATCTGGTTGCCAAGGTAACCAGAGCTGTACTCACACTTGGCAGAGACGTTGTAGCCTCCCAGAGGAGACTGGTGCCCCTCCACTGCGTCGAAGCCTGCGGACACCAGGACCACATCTGGACTGAACTGCTGGGCGATGGGCATCACCACACTCCTACACACAGAGACACACAATGGATAGAAATTTGATCATTTTTTTCTCCATCATCTTTGTATAACTAAAACTACTATGACTACTAATAGCAATGATAGTGTTTACCTAAAGGCAGTGAGGTACTCCACATCACCCATAGGGGGCTCCACTCCTCCGGTCCAAGCAATATTCACATTAAAACCAACACCTGCACCTGATCCCACCTGCAGAGAACCAGAGAGGTGTGAAAACTGCAGTGACTCGGTTCAAACTGGATCTTATTTAATTACTTAATACTTATTTTGATAACAGTCACTTTTCCATTAGTTTAAGATGTATATTTTAAAATCTATCCATCACTTTAAACTATTTATTATTAACATCATGTAAAATTACCTGTAGCTATTTTACCTGTTTCTAGACTTTTAGCTGTTTTAGGCTTATATCCATAACTTTTTCTTTAATTTCTATGCTCCTCAACCACTACTTCATTTAACAGCTACACATCCTTTAGTATTCTTTTTGCAACTGTTAGCCGTGCTATGACCCAATCTGCTAGCTATACATTTAGATTAGCATTTCATCTATTAGCTATAGTTTTCAGCTTTAGCAACAATTCTGTGTATCCATACTTTTAGCTATACTTCTGATCATTTGCAACTATTAACTGTTTTTTTAGCTCATCCCTTTCTCCATATTTAAAACTGTCAGCCAGACTTTTATCCAACAATTTTAACCATTTACTCACTTTCTATTTATCTGTTATATTCATTTCTGTCTATTTCTGCTGCTTTTTGATTGTTTTCAGTGTAAGGGATAACTTCTCTGCTCACGCCTGTCCAGGTTCAAACAAATTGTAATTTTTGTTTTTCGAGATGAGTTGAGCTCATCTTTCCACAGACCCTCTGGTTACTTCAGAAGTAACTGCCGGAGCACAGGTATGTGTGAGAGGCTGAATAATGCACCATGTCACTGAATGTCTTCACAGCTGAAGACAGACCAGTATGAGTGTGTGCGTACCTCCTCGGGAGCTCCGCTGCCAGGAAAGAAGTTTCCGTCATCGTAGCGATGGAGGGAGATGTAGAGGACGTTGGGGTCGCTGTAGAAAGCCTGCTGGGTGCCGTTGCCATGGTGAATGTCCTGCAGTGACAGGTCACAGCGGCAGCAGACAGAAGGTCAGTGGAATGTTATGATACAGACACAGTGAGCACATATTAGGCTCGGTCAACATTTTACACACATTCATTTCTTTTGCTTGCATGAAAACCTGAATGGAGAACATTGGTGTAACAACATGTCAGCTAGCACATGAAATGTTTTGCTACAACTGTAAATGTTTGCAGTCTTTTCTTTTAAAATAACAAGAGGAGTAGTAAAAAACTACAGCTGCAACATCAATAATGTGAGTCCACAAACCAATGAGTGACGTCACAGTGACGACGTCCTTCTCACAGTGAAGTTGTTGGCCAAACGATGAGCTATGCAGTGTACTGGATTTCACCATAAAGCTCTATAAAATCATGTTTACCAGCATCAGTGCTGCAAAGAAAAATAGACAAACCCACAGAAAAACTAACAGTGTTGAAGATTTTTTATGATCTATCTTGACTCCTGTGGAGTTTTTGATGACTATTGCCAAAATTTTCTTTGATCTGTTTTGTGTTCACATATGTGCATGAGGTTGGTGCATTACCTGCTACTAGTTTCACAGTATTGCAGTGAGTAGCTACATTTTGAGCTTTTTCATCTTTCTCCAGTGTTCAGCTAACAAAATGTGTTTATCCATATTTTTTATCTAACCTGTAGCTAACAAATCCAACCTTTTATCCACCATAAAAAATCTGCTTTAGTCAATACATCACTGTTGCCTGTCTATATCTACTGCTTTTTAAATCTAAAGCCTCTCAGTGGAAGGGTTGATTATCTGCACCTTGTGACATCCAGCCAACTTCTGTCTGTGACCAGGTGTGACCAGAACTGGGTTAAATGACCTTCAACCAGCCATATAACCAAGCAGCATGAACAGATACACTAACTGCACACTCAACTTTAAAACCAGGGCACTTGAGAGAATGAGATTCAAGACGACAACCAGGTCGGTCATGTATGGAAAATGAGTCAGCTTTGTATCTGAATAACATGGGGGATGATTTTCTGCAGAGGCAGGCTAAAAAAAGAATCACCTGCTTTAAGGTTAGGCGGCTCAGTCTGACTGTGTGTGCATGTTTTTGGCTAGTTTAGTTGTGTAACAGTTTGGGAGGCTGTGTGATCAATGTTGTGTAATAAATATCAGGCCCTGTGCAGTGTTCACTGCTTGGTTATCAAATCATTCTCAAAGCTGCAGGAAATGCGGTACTTTCAGTGCATTTTCCCTCTTATGATATTAACAGATGTCCAGATATTTGTTTTAGCTTGAACATTTACAGGGGAAATTGACAGGAGAAGTGGATTTAACAAGAAAATCACATTAAAAACTAGAACACCCAAAGCATAATCCAGCTGTGCTGATGCTATACACTGAACACTGTTGCCCTCTGGTGGTGAAATAGTGACACTATCTTGTTAAAACATTGGCAGAGGAAAGTGAAAACATAAGCTATGACTTAGAAGTTTTAAGATAAAAAATATTATAAATCTTGGATGTTTAATGTGTTATGGTGTCTTTCATTAAAAATGCCATATAAATAAATCTCTTTACACTTATACATTGTGGGGACACTGCCTTCACTTAGGGAACTAGATCTCTAAACATAATTCATACAATTGTTATATTAAAACTTGACTTAGGTTAAAGTTAAGATAAATTTAATATGAAAAATTAAAAACCTATGTCTCAGAAAAAGGTTGGGTCAACATAAACAAATTAAGGCTGCCCCCCTTGTTGCCATTGATGTAACTGCAAATGTTTCACAGTAAAATCCCTGTAAAAAAACAAAGGATTTCTACTCACTGAAACACTAAAGGGCTTTTAATTTGTAACAGAAAGTGTTGAGTTTCTACTTCAAACTTACAACACTTACTTCCTGATCCTGTTTGTACCTTCAAAATGAGGCTTTAAAGGACAATAAAACCAGATCTGCTGATCAAACTGAGGAAATTAGAACTAAAGTCCTGCCTATAATGCAAGCCAGGCTCAAACAGGGAACTGCTAACTTCTGTAAGTGAGCTTATTAAAGCCAACAGTCACTATTTGAGGAAATACCGTATGTACATGAAAAATAGTGGGAGTCAATATGATGGGAAATGTGTCTGTTTGTGTGTGTGTGTGTGTGTATGTGTGTGTCTCAGTGTTACCCACCCAATCCACAATGAGGATCTTGCCCACTCCAAGTTTCTGTTGCAGCAGCTTGGCAGTGATGGCGACTGAATTGAAGAAACAAAACCCCCTGTTCACACACACACACACACACACACACACACACACACACACACAAAAAGTATTAGTTATAAATCCAGATGTAGTAAAAAAAACATCTCAGCCTGTATGAATAACCTGGAGGGTGTACTCACATTGCTGTGGATTCCTCGGCGTGGTGACCTGGCGGACGTACGACCGCGAAGCCATTCTGGTGTTAAAAACAGACACAGAGAGTGAGGGGTGATGTGTAAAGTTGATTTTCAGACTGCACTTGTGTGTGTGTATGTGCTACCTTCAGCTCCCCCGCGGCCACTCTAAACGCCAGCTCGATGACCGAGCCCACCGCCATGCGGACCGCCGCCGACGAGTGCATCTCATTCCACACGGTGTCGCTGTCCACCTGCAGGGGGCAGCACAGACCAGGCTCAACACTCGTGGTGTCACAGAAAGCACTTTTCTTCAGCTGAGAAATTAGTTGCTTTAACTTCAAATATGGTTGTCAAGTTACAGCCTGTTTAAAAAAAACCTGTCATTGTACTTTGCACCTTCTTTGTGTTTTTTACACACATTGCAGAAATTTGTTATTCTGACCATTACTGTCCCACTGTGTCAGCTTGCAGGTACAAACATTTCCGCACAGTGATGTCACAATGATGCAAATTTGACCAATCACATTTTAGTACCTGCTAGTACCTGGTCGGCCCCTTTTTTTGGAACCACATGCGAGCAGGTACTAGAAAAGTGGCACCAGGTACTTTTTCCTACCTGGAAACTGAGTAAAGTAGAGCAGGTACCATATAGTGGAAATACACCAATACACAGACAGATCTACAAAGAGGAACAGAGTAAGAGAGAGAGTCTCACCCCAATTCCTCCACAGGTGAGAACAGCGTACATCTTCTGACTGATTGGACCTGAAACAAAGAGGTTTCAGTCTTTAGCATTTAGCATGAGCTACTATAACTAAACACAGTATACATTTATTACAACTAGAAATACTGTATTTTCTCAAATAGTATCTGGAACCTTTATTTACCCCAAATCCAGAAGGTATTTCCTGTTTTTTATGCTTAATGAGTAATATTTCAGTACAAAGCTTCATTTTGAAGCTTCAGCAGATTAAAACATTAAAATTTCTACATTACACTGTTAATACAAACTCAGCACTTACTGTAAACTGTTTCAAAATAAAAGCCTTCTAGTGTAGTATACTTAACAAAAACGTTGACAGAGAGTAGTAACAGCCATAGTAGTAATCAGCTTTTAGTTGGACCAGTTCTATTAGTTTGTGTGTTATCCATTAATGTTAGTGAGCTAGTTATGGTGTTTTCTTGCGTTTCAATGGGCAAATCAAATTGCTCCAAATATTTTCCTGCCTACATATCCTGTTTTTGTGGGGAAAAAAATCATAATACATAAGTTGAGATACTTTTAAAATGCTGTTTCAGGTGTACTTGAAGTTGGTTCAGACATGCTTCTGTAAAACCAAATCGGGTAAAACCCTAAGTCCTATGCTTTCCATATCCTAACACTTCTGATAGGAAGTTTATTCACTGAAATTTTTGAAAGGCTGAGTCACTTGAAAAGCAAGATTTTCACTTGTAATGAGGTGTTTTTACCACATAGTGTGTCTTTTTATTTCAGTGAAGAATCTGAGAACTTTTCATACTCCACCACAGTGTTATTTTTTTCATCTCTCCACTTTTAACATCATGGAGAAAGAAAACTGCCAAGACTTCAGGCTGTGGTAGGACTGCACTGTTTTGTGTGTTGTCCACCTTTACTGCTCACACACACACAGACACACACCCACAGAGAGAGACAGAGTAAGGTTTGTACACAACATTACAATAACAAAAATAACTTTTATACAGTCCACACAGGGACAACCTGCAGTGTGCGTCATACACCACAGTGTCACGGGGAGAACAAAGGTTGTTTGCAAACTCTTACATTTGTGTGTGTGTGTGTGTGTTTGTACCTCACAGCGGCCCAGCAGGCCTGTCTCCTGCAGTCTGGACCAGATGCTCTGTACTCTCCCAGCATGCTCAGGGTGGATGTGAGCGTTGCCGCAAACACACTGATGCTTCAACATCAGACTGTCGTATACGATCCCTGGAGGGAAAAAACAACAACAAAAAATCCCAGACATGAATTAAATTTACTGTATTCTCCATTAAAAGCCAGTTACAGCTGGAGTTGTTGGAAAAAACTACACATTTAAATGGGAGTAATAACTTCCACAGCCTTCAGGAGACCAGTCCAACAGCAGTTGTAGTAACAATTAAGCACCACAAGGTGGCAGGAGGTATATCTGAAACATATTCAGCTTCACAATCACACAGGACAAAGAACAGTCGCAAATATTGACAACAGTAAAGCAAGAACATGTAGATGTGTGATTAAAATGACATTTTTCAGGTTTGAACAGAGGCATTTCAAAATAAAATCCTTTGCCCAGGGGTGTACAATGTATTTAATTCTCAGTTCGGGACATTTTCTGAAAGGAAATAACTACAAAATAAAGAGATGACACAACTTTGTTATGTTGAAACATTGAGAAAAAAAAATAAAATAAAAAAAATAAAAGTGCCCGTCCAGAATAATTACGCAGTTGATGTTTTGTAGTGTAAACAGTGATGCAATGTGTCTTTCATAATAACATAACAGAATATGCGCCATCAATGCAGGACCGAAAGCTGCCACTTTCGTCATTTGCAACTTGACTTTGCCTCATCGCCTGAAACAGCTTAGGAGTTACATGAAAATTGTGTGTGGGCCCTGATGTCTCCGTAGTAACATCCGAACATAGGTGGTCGGCAAGACGGGTTGGAGACACATGTTAAATACAGGTGTAAACAAAGTCCACTTGCAAGCCAATTGCCTGAGACGCCAACACCCACAGAGATTTCAAGGACAAAAACTGACAGTCGCATTTTTGATTACAACGTGTAACGAATCCAAAAAGGTCTCAAACCAGACACCCTGTAACAGCTTCAGGGGGATACACATACCAGGACACCCCTGGAAATAACAACGGAAAGGGACAAATGAAGGAAACTTGTACTTTGTATTGACAGAAAATAGGAAACTCATCAGAAAATGAAAAGTGAAATGTAGCCAAATACATATCAATAATACAGTCAACTAAATATTAGCTACAATAATGCTAGTTATGTTATTTCATTCACTTAACTGAGACAGTCATCTCTCTGTTGCCAGGCAACAAGCATGGAGGCTACAGCAGGCGGACTGACACCATCAAACTCTCATGCAATCGCAAACCAGATGCGTGCACACACAAAAAAACAAACTAACCGGTGGTGAAGAGGTGTTTGATGGGATTGACGGTGGATGCAGGTGAGGACTGCGCTCGTCCCAGGGGTCTGTGGGGCAACGAGGACTGGAACACACCCAGCTGCTGCAAGGCCTGATGGGACAGGGAGAGAGAGGGACAGAAAGAGAGAGGAAAAGTTATGATTCATTGCAGGAGGATGAATCAGAGATCAGCTCATTCACTGCAGAGATGGAGGAGGAAGAGTGTGTGTGCGTTTGTATGAAACAGGACGACACGCTTAACACCACAACGCCTCCTGTCTCCCCGCCTGTCATCACACACACACACACACACACACACACACACACACTTATTCTGTAGTGTCTATATATAGGGAGTGTTGCTGTGCTCCCTGCTGCG